>JAMKCH010042855.1:0-40709 GCA_023653785.1 Ophioderma brevispina
AAGTACCAGAGTCCATATTACTTCCGAAAAACCCTTCTTTTGCTAAACTTATCAAGTAATTCACATCCAGACAGAACTCCCATGTCTGGCACTTCACACCGCACAGCCCTACCCAAACGCAAAGGAGCATATGTACAGGTACGGCATAGGGGCCGGAATCATACATAATCTGGAGAAATATCTAAGCCAATTTGAATGCACTGCACTGGCGCCGGACGCATGCATACTTGACAAAACAGTTCTCCACTGTTACTACAGGAACCACATTTGCCATTTGCTGCCTGGAGCATTGTACATTCCAATATGCTCCAGGAGCATATCGACAGGATATTTTTCGCAGATTTTTCTGTCTCCAGGAACATTATAGTTGGGGACGCAACCCTTTAACGGGCGCATACTTCCTGGTTCTCTGCGTATTTACTGCGGAAAAAAATGCACTTGCCTCTGATTGGCACCAGAAGTGATCTGCTGTTTGCTCAGGGTCACCCGTCCTACCACACTCCATATGACTCGGTAGCTCGGCCCCTTTTACAACCAGGAAGTCGCGCTCATCAAAGGGTTTCTGTCTCCGAGTATACTAATGCTCCTGGACCATTGCTCCTGGACCATATTTTCGGGCCAAATCTTCTCATGAAGCCCACTATACGATGCTCACCCCTGAAAGGCATGTAGTTCCCTACGATTTTGGTTTTAAAAAAAAAATCTGCCACGTTTCTCTATATTATATCAATGCCGAATTCACAGCGTTTCAATTGACACTATTTTACTTCTAATTCCAAATATTTGACAAAATATTAACGGCCTAAAACATGTTTGGCATTGTTTATTTTAAAAAAACTTAAAAAGGAGTACATAGTATTACGCTATTTTTGCCGGACCTATTTAGTGGTGGCGCCCCCTTTGGCGTTGATGTGAATAGACTCCAAGGGGTTTAATAATCCCCTAACCCCAACAGATTTTGAAGTCAATCAATTTATTCAAAATATCAATGAATTCTAAGAATGTATCGAACTAAGGTTTAAAGGAGATTTTGTATATAACTGACATAGATAATGCTATAGTAAGGTCGAACATTTGTAATACAAATTTTTTTGTAAAAAAAGTTAAAAAAATATTTAATGATACTGATTCAAAATAAATGCTTTTTTATTTTGCTAGGGTTTTTGTTCCCTTTCACAGGGAGGGGTATAATGTTCCCCGTCCCCATAGAGTCCACAGGGATTTGTGCCCCTTCCATTATAAAACAACCAGAGATGCTAAAGGTCGTGCAAAAGCATTTCATATTTGGATTCATTATCATTAAACATGTAAAAAATATTTTTACAAACAAATCTGGGTATTGCAACGGGTGACCTTTCTGATAACAATACCTTTAGCCTATTTTCTTTCCGCATATCATTGGAAAGGAAGCACTCACACGCATGTGACCCCCCAATTGACTTTTTACTCCTCGTTACCTAAGGAATACTTTGAAGCTAATATTATATTAGATTTAGAGAGCATTTTCAAACATTGACCCCCACAGTACCTTGTTTAACACCCGCTCTCCTGGGGCTACACGCAACACGGTCCCCGGAGACTTTCATATTTGCAAAAGTTTATAGTTTTTCTCTGAATTTTCCCGTTTTCAGATATTGGTATCCAGCCAGCGATCGTTTGAACAAAACCTTCTGGGCTGATGCTCTAAATGTCTTATAGTATCCATCAAATAAGCACACTTCTAGGGCAGCCTCACACTTCCATCATAAATTTTTGCAACTTGTTAGAGCACTAGTCCTCATCTCCATGCAACAGTTCAAAAGCTTCAACTCCACTACTGTCATTTTCAAATATTCACTCAGCTGTCAGGTAGAGTCATGATACCTGATACCCATAATGCATAAGGTCAGTTCATGTATCATACAGGTACACAATAAGGTCATTGTACTGCCCCTGAATGCTGTATATTGTAGACTCTTATGCACACAATTAGTAATCAAGGTTACAGATAACAAGCATTGTATTCAGTAGGGAGGTACGACTCTGACATGGTTTTGCATTACAGGTCACATACATGTGGATTGAGGAGGGGTTTTTAATTTAAAATGAATTAAATTGAACAAATTTCAAACGTGCTTTTCGTCTTTTAGTTTTAATTGCTTTCCATCTTTTGGCATCAACACTGAGACAAATCCCAATACATTCACTTATGGCTCACCAGGGGAAGTGGGGGGGGTAAGTGGACCTAATGCATCATGTGCAAACATATCATATAGCAGGGGATAGACTTGTGGCATATTCATTTTTTTCCAGAAAAAAACTATTGAAAATTTTCAACCACAATCCAAACCACAACATAATCACACGTTTTTTTTTAAACTCATAATTCAAATTTATAAAAAAAGAAAAATTAAAAAAAAAAAAATTAAGTCAATTTAAAAAACAAATCCATGTTTTAACCGATATAAAGGGCACAGAGGCCAACGTCAATTGGATTCTGTTGCCCTATGCCCTATTTTGCCAGATAACATGATAGCTATTCTTTACCAAAATTGAGAGCAGCTTCCGCTATTGCACTACAATGGAAATGACCCTTTTGTACCGTTTTAGCATTTTACCCTATAACTTATTCCAATGGTATGGTCATGGATCGTACAAACTATACTTGTGGTCATCCTTATGACTAGACGGACCATATGGGATACTTGTCAAACATGATTGGAGATTTTAAAAGTTTGACCCTGTCTAACCTTACATTTGCCCCTATTGAAAGGACACCACAATCTGAGAGGATTAATACCTAGCACTGCATAGAGGGCCATAAAATACCATTTCATTTAATTTCATTTCATTTTATTTCCGTACCCATCATTTGGATACGACTATGCTGCCACAGGACAGTAAAAGCCAAAATATAAAATATAAATCATTGTAAAACATCAGATCAGAATTAAATCGGCAAGAATGGAGGGTTGATATACAACCGGAAAAAATGAGTACTAAGGCAAAACCCAGAGCATCAATGATGCAGTAGTTAATATGATGCCATTCAAAGCTACAACAAATCCTTTAAAGTACCTTTATATATGATTTACAATAGAAAAATGGCAAATAATACAATTTTGTTTAGGACTTTTAGAGCCAGGTTTTTGGAGTCTAATTTATACCAGGAGATTAATTCACATCTGAGATGAAACTTAAGCCAAAAATGTTGTTTTATAGGTATGATAATACAAATGCGCCTTTAATAATTTGACAATATAAATGGTTACTTCATGCATACTTAATTTAAAATAAATAAATATGATTTGAACCCCACCTAAATATGCAACACTACTCCGAGCTTTTTTTTAAATTCATTTTCACTTGATAGGACTTCAAGTGATGTAGGCTTATCAATAGACAATCATGGAGTAGGCCTATGTAAACTTTATGACTTAACACAATGATTTTAGCTTCCATGTCCCAGAACCACAAAATAGGCCTGGCCATACAAGGACACAATCTATGCATTAGAAAGTTTGGCCCTGGTCTGCAAGCAAATATATTTTAGTTCAGTATACTTTGGTAATGGTAAATGTGGAAGTAGAATGAAGTGCCATGGAAAAATCCTTCTTTTGATGATGGAAAAGAACATTTCCATAAATAAAAAAACGGAAAGAGTTCCATATGTACCCCTTAAAATTGTACAGGAAAAAAAATACAAAATTCTTTGTATTTATGGCCTTACACTACAAATACCCTAACCCTAAGGCCCAAAAATTAAAAAAAAAATTGCTGTAGAACTTTATAAACTTTGTTTAACTTTTTATACAATAACAGGTTCTTCACAATAAAAAACAAAACTTCAATTTTATTTAAAAATTTTTTAATTTTGGATTTTAAAAAACATGTACAATATCTACAGTTTGACTTGTTTGAAACAGATTATTTCAGTAAGTAGCTTTGAGGTAAGCATTTGCAGTTATAATATAGACTACTCGATTTTTTCAAACAATGCATGCTACAGAACGGGAAAATAATAAACCCGCACTAGTAAGGGCTCCAACCATTTAAAAGGCTCAAATTGAAGATAGGTACCTCGAGAGAAACTTTTTTTACAACCAACAGATATCGATAGGCCTGGAACCCTGGGATTACGACTCCAGAGGTCGTAAAATTCTCCGGGATGCAAAAAAAATAGATATTACGCAATACAGAGGGGACGTCATCAAATTTTGGTGAAAATATATGAATTTTACTATTTTATCTTCTTGCATTTATGAAAGTAATATATAAGCTTGTTATTCGATTTGTTTGGAAGCTATATGATATTTATATTTTGTGTTAATGAACGTTTAATTTCATTGTTCCCATTGATAGGCTGAGTAGATACCATAAACTCGTGCAACTTCTGGACAAAAAGCATGAAACTTGGCACAGACATTCGTGGGGTACAAAGCGAACTTAGAAGGGGTGCCCAAAAAATCGGACCTCATTAATTAATGACGTCATAGGCCCCGCCCACCCTTTTTGCATATTGCTTAATTATGTCAAAAGAAATTCCTCCCCCCCCCCCAGAAACCTATCTGTGTGGTATCAAATTAAAGCCTGGAACATAAATATTGTCTTAAATATACTTTTAGTAGGGTATCCTAGCATTTGGGGTCATTATAGGTCTTTAAAGGTCATTGGAGGTCATTTGAAATCAAATTTCACCAATTGGTATCAAATTCACCAACATGGCGTGATACAATAAAGGGCAGTTCCGTAATTACGTCAAACAAATTTTGACATTGTTAAAATAATAAAAATATCCAAATAATTGGATATTTGTTTTATATCAAGGTAAATACTATGTAGTTCATTCAATTTCACAAATAATTAGATTTTGTTGGATATTACAAAACAAGTGACATACTGCGGCCGTACATTCAGAAAAAGGCACTATCAAGCACCTCGTACTACTTTTTGATGTTATTTAAAACAAGAGAGGGCAAATTTGAAAGTATGTAATAAATTTCTTCGTTTGAAACTTTTGTCTTTTAAAGAATCGGTGTTCATTATTAAGAAATGATGGCCATTTCGTCGTTTAGGAGATACAAATTGAAACAGTTCTGCAAGGACATCCACAACAGTTTCGGGAAATTTAACCCAAAAGATGACAGTGTGATTGTGATCTTATTGTTTGTTTTTTTTTCTTCAGCTTAATCGCCCTGATGTGTACCGATCGTTAAGGAAAGTAATAAGTTTGCAAATGGGACTGTTACTAAAAACATACTCAAAAAATATACACTTTGGTGTATGTCCGCAAAGCCCCCCCCCCCCTTTGGCGGGGGTGTTTTTAGACTTTATGACTTTATGCAAACCAGATGCGATTGGAATTGAAATTCAGGTCTAATACTGCTGTCAGCGTCTACTTTAAAACAATTGTCCAAATTAAAAAACAACTGAATATAAGTTCTGGCTCCCCAGTCACTGGATGCCTTTTCCATGACAAGGCACACCGAAGTACAGAGCAAAAATCATGTGGTGAGTGGAGAGCCACTTGCAATTCACTTAGCAATAGAGGTAATTTCCTCCAGCCATACTTCAGCAGTTCTCTAATTACCTTTCGATATTAGGTAGCAAGGTCTACAATAGCTTTTCAGGAGTTGTTCAACATCCTGGGCAGTAGCTAGCAGTCTAACCAGAGGCTCTAAGAGCTGGAGAATTTTGATGGACATGCGGAGAAACTTTATCATAGCCTTTTTTGATAACCAATAATGTCTCACAAATCCCTCTGACATTTCAGGAAAACAATTTTAATGCAGTGGAATTGGCAAATCCATTGGTTATGGCCAAAGATCTCAGTGTGCTATTGCTTATAAGCACTCTGTGTATAGCACGAAAGGCTTGGTGATAGCGAGTGCACACAAATACACATCAAAGCACTATATGAAATCAATCTCTTTGTGATCATCTTTAGTCTGTTCAAGATGTCCCGATATGCACTGAAGGTCTGCAAAATAGTACATTCCCAAAGCCCAAGACTCTCGTCTTTTCAATATATTTCCGAATGAACAATAAGGCTGTAGAACTATACACCGATCGGTGTGAAATAATTTAGACCACCTTAACCAAGGTTACATCATCTACAGTATCCAAATCTATGAAAAAGGACCCATCAAAAGTATTTGTGTCTGTAAAGCATTCTGTTGAAGCTTTGCCCAAGTATAAAAGTGCTGAGACTGGTTGTTGCACAGTCCTTGTCATGTGCCACTTTGAATTGAATTAGAAGTTTTCAAACACGGCAAAACCGTCTTCTTACAATACTTGTTGTCCAACAAGATCCCCAAGATTTTTCCAATCATTTCTACACAGAGAGCCATTTCTTTATGTGGAGGCCAAGCAGTGGTCCTATATACTGCTGTTGACAGTCAACCAGGACTCTCAAAATCTGCTCTTAATAATTGTTTTTTTTTTTCAGTTTGGTCTTTACTATAAGAGATTTCTTCCCATGTGTTCAGAGTTCCTGGACGTATTTTTTCTATCAGTTTTCAGCCAAGAAGGTCCTGTGGTTGCAAGTATTCTCCTGGTTTTAAAGGCGGTAGTCTTTGAACTATTTTTGTGGGTTACTTCTGTCGGCATTTTTCGATTAAGTGTCAGGTCAAATGGTGTTTGGCCAATTGTTTACCAGTCCCTTCCCAGAAATCCTACCCAATATCTGGTATCTTATAGAACTCCCGACACCATCCTCATTTTGTATCCCACACATTGTGTTTCATTAATGCAAATCTTGGCCAGATAATTCTAACAAATATAAAAGCTTTTGGACAGGAACATCCAGTGGATTGACCTTTCTTTCTTTCTGTTTGACCACCATCTGGTGTAGTATTGTCCTTATTATTACTATCATTTATTTTTTTACTGATATAACTAATAAAACTAATTGAACGCTAAGCGACCTGTGAGTATGTAGGAATAAGGGGATCAAAGTTTTTAACAGGGGTAAAAATTGTTCCAATTAATAAGTATAGTTCGACCAGTATCGGTGATCTATAGTTTTATTACATTAGGCACATAACAGTTCAAGGTGCATCCCGGGTAAAATTTGTCCAATTTGCTCCAAACGGTTTTAAAATTTGTTCATTTTGGTCATACTAAATTGTAGGCCTATATGATCCTTTGTTTGGCAGTATCAATATAGAATTAAATTATTGTTAGTGACCTCACATAGCCCCCTCCCATTTGCATTCTATAATGAACAAAATATCTTTTGGGCTTCTACACACACTGGCCAAAAGTAATGCAACGCAAAAACGAATTTTTTTCGGTAATCACAAATTGATTTCAAATTAAACTATGGATTATTTTTTTCTCCAGGATTTTTTTTAAAAAAAATGTCAAAGTTATGGTTTTTCATACAGACAACCGTAATCCAAAGGGTGAAAACATGTTTGATTTGATTGTCATGTTCCATAAATATGGCGAATTACCGGAACTGCGACGGATAACTTGTCCATTTTTCACTCCCAGACGAATACAGACACAGAAACAAAAGAACTTGGCTTCAAATAGCCGCTTAAAATGAATTGTTGCGGGTTCGTCAGGTTTTATTAAATTTTTCAGGAAAACATTAAAATACTTAGAGGGGTTTTGAGGACGGGAAATGAGATAAAGTCAAGGAAGGACGGTGGGCCTTAGGAAAAATGTGTGAAAAATTGGAGACAGCAAAGTGCTACTCGTCTGATAATCACATGGTTTATCACATAATCATGTCTAATTACTTGTTCACAGTGCATGACCAACAACAAAAAATGGTCAACGGCTTTTGCGATTAAAAAGTTGTTTTCAAGTATCATGTGACCGCTTTCTCGCCATTAAATTTCGAGCTACGGCCTGGACGTGCCTCACCTTTTTGTGTCGCCTGCCCTAAGGCGGAAAGACACATAGGGATCACTTTTGTTCACTGTATGTTTTTTTAGTCTGGTTGTTGAATGATGTCGGTTGTTGATTTCTGTTTGAAAAAGGGTTAACATTTCATGTAAGTACACCTACTTTGATGGATTATAACCAACCTTGGGTCACAGGTTGACATGACATCCCCACTGTTTGATGAGGCTCAAAGGTCACATGCCAAGGTCAAAGGTCATGTGAGGTCAGTTGTAAAAATAGGCTGAAAATGTAAAATTGACCTCATATTAACATTTGAAGTTCATTTGGAACCAAACTTGAATCAAGGTGCAACATGGGATCCCTCGTTTGTTGATGAGGTCAAAGGTCACATGCCCATGTCAAAGGGTCCATGTGAAGGTCAAGTGTAAAATGATGCTAAAATGTAAAATTACCTCATAGAAAAGTTGAGTTCAATTGGAACCAAACCAACATTGAATCATGGTGAAACATTGATCCCTCATTTGTTGCTGAGTCAAAGGTCACATATCCAGGTCAAGAGGTCATGTTAGGCCTACATCACTACCGCTACGGCAGGCGACACAAAGCGGTCCGAGGACCTATGTAATTTTTTTATTGAGATTGTCTCTTTCCGGTCCATACAACCATTCCGATTGTTACCCTAAAAATTTACTGTTAGACCCTGACACAAACCATATAATCCATTTAGTTATTATTGCAACCTTTTGGACTTTCTCGTGCCTGTATTCCTTCTGGGTACAATCAGGCAAGATATCATTAGCTGGCCTCTTTAAACCGCCATATGTAGGGAACATGACAAGTAAGTAAATCAAACGTTTTCGCACTATTTGATTCTGGGAACCAGCCACTGTCAACAATCGTAAATCTGACAATAACTACGTAATGTGTTGTCCAGAACTCCTGGTGCATTTTAATCAATTTTTGAATATAAGATTGTTTTTTTTCTGCATGTTTGCAAATACTTCTGGCCAGTGTGTGTAAACAATTTGACATATAATTTATAACAAACGGTAAATTCTAAAATTTAGCCACATTGTGATCTTGAACCTATTTTGGCTCAGCATTTGAAGTACTACTTCCCAGGTAGGAACTATACCATTTCATACTTAAAGGCGATGAATATACTTTTCTGCTCATTTCGACCATTTAAATTTTTTGGACCATGTATAAACCTTGCCCCCATACATATTCTATCTACTACGTTTGATTTTGGTAATACTTTTTGATGTTGTTCTTAAAGGTTTTCCAATACAATCTGGAGAATAGATTTGTTGCAATGAGTTAAAGTCATTATGTTTCCTAATTTGTAACCTGACCTATGCAATAACCTGAAAATATCGCAAGTGAATATTAATTGTACATTTAAATGCCATTATACATGAAACCTCAAGTTCCGATTACTGTGCGTCATACTAATATAAAAGGGGGTGGTTATGGGGGAAAAAAAACAAAAAATTTTTACGTTTTTTGCAAATCAAGTAGTTGGGTGGACGTCCAATGCAATTTTCTCAAACATACCCATAGGATTGACCATGGGATATCACATTTTGATTTTGACACTTTGACAACAAGCCTTAACTATGGTTGTTCAGCCACAAAACTGACCAAATGGTATCATATTACTTTATTACGCCCAAACTGACCTCTGCTTACCAAATTTCAAATATAAGATCATTTTAGCACTCTACATGTCTCAGGCTTTAATTTGATACCAAACTTGAATATGATTATTGAAAGTATCTTGATTTTAACATTAAATTACTAAGAATATGTATAAAAAAGGGGCGTGGCTATGACGTCATTATTGTGGTCGATTTTGGCACCCCTTCTGAAGATTGTTTTACATACCCCAAGGAAGGTTTATGCCAAGTTTCATGCTTTTTTGTCCGAAGTGCACGATCTTTGGTGAAAATTTGACTTCATATTGACTTCACTTAGAAACTTTAACATAACCGTCATCAAAACCGTTGTATTGTGCGCTAAAACAAATTCTGAATGGCCGTATGCCATTACGCCAAGCCGAGCAAGACCAGAGGGTTTGTGTTGTTAGCATGGGAGTTGAACCTGATCAGAATTGACAAACAATCTCGGTGGTCTTACTAGTGACGTATTTTAGGCAATTTGGCGATATTTGGACCAATTAACTGTCTAAATATTGTTTCCTTTACATCTCCAAATTAATAAATTATTTAATTATTAATTAATTTAAATCGGTGTGTGTTAACACTTACTTAGTGACCAATGGTTTCACTCCTTCGTAGTGTCAAGGTTGGGGGTGGGGTGTCCCTCCAAGGAAACCACTTTCCGAAGGGAATTTTTGCACCAAATTTTATACCAACATGTGAAGGGTCAATAAGACAACACAAAATAAATCTGTTATTGGGCTGCAAATTACGGGCAAAACTTTGGACAAAAAGACCGAAAATGAGCCTTTCGCTTACATTAAACTTTTTTATATTGATATCCGGGTGTTGCAAATACATGTCAGTTTCCCATAAGTTTGTACAACGTCCACGATGAAATGTTTTCAGCACATAATTTATCAGAACATTATTTTATGTTACTAATAATTGGTTAACTACTACGAGTACCTTGTGCACATATATCAGCAAAAAAACTAGGGCTATGTTTCTTTGATCTTTTAAAAATTTCTCAGAGCCACTTCCGTTAGTTGCCAAGTGGTCCACGGTACCCTATTAATTAACTCCCCGTACGGCTTGGCTGATTTTTTTTTTTGTTATGAAGAGAAGCGCATTTTAAAGTCGGACCATTACAAAAAATCGAGGAAAAAATCCCACTTAAAAAACTTCCCCTAAAAGGCGGTTTTTGGCAAAATTATAATACAGCTTCATGGGTAATTTGAAATGTCCAAATAGAACCCTTCCCCCCCCCCCCCCCAAGAACCACAATGCCGCTTTGCAAGGATTTGGTTATATATTTAGGTCAACATATATATGAGTGGCATTCTGGTTCTTGGAGGGGAAGACCTCATTTTGGCATTTTTGTTTTCTGGGGGGCCAAACACTAAATGGAATTACCAATAAACAACACCAACCTATTACATACATACCAGACCACAGAACTATGTGTAAGGCATGCTAATCTACCAAGAGCTCAGTCCAGTAGCCGTGGATGGGTACATTTAACAACAGCTGAGCATGCGTGTTCTGGGTATCATAAATCATACTAAAATACAGGTGATGTATTTGCTCAACAATGGTGAATGCCAAGACTAATTGAACTGTGCCATGGTAATTGTGATTTTATTAGCTCATAGTGCTAGCTAGCTTGCTCATATATCAATAGCGCAGTCATGTGCCCATGCTTATGCGTGCTATTGTGCTGAGTCTGCTTTGTGTGAAGTTATTATACGCGCCCGGACCAGTTTTGGGCACCAAGGGTAGGTGGAAGAGTAGTAAAATTTCATTGCTACCACCTGTAGGACATATTTTGGTATTATCGCCTGGGTTTTTTCTACTCATAATTGGGGTGCATTTTTTTTTATGGGCAAAAAAGGTCCAAAATTGACCCCAAATTAGGTAAAATTCATAGAATGGTGATCCCAACCTTCCATTTATTAATAGTATTTAATTTCGATTTCCGAAAATGCCTTCTCTCTTCCCCCTCTCTCGCTGTACGCTTCCGCCGCCTTTGCCTGTTGGCTGCGCGCCCCTTCGCCCACCTCTGTGTTTCTTATTTCCCAACCCAGAAAGGACGCAAAAGGGGTCAAAATTGACCCAAATAAGGTAAAAATCATAGACTGGCGATTCCAACTTCCAACAACTCATGTTATGTAATACTATTTTAATTTTCCCCCTAATAGCTGTAGATTCAAGAGAAATTTGGAATGTTGGAATCGGGGGTTATTTTTGATCCCGCATTTTTAAAAATATTAAAAAAAAAAAAAAACCAAATGAGGTAAAAATCATAGAATGTTGATGTATTTATTCCACTTAAACTAGTCTTTTCATTTCCCCACTCTATATATACGAAGATTCTAGAAGACATGGAATGTTGGAATCTGGTTAAAACTTGACTCCATAAAGGTGAAAAAGGGCCTAAAAATTGACCCCAATAAGGTAAAATCATAGAATGTGGTGTACTTATTCCACATTATTAATTAAAAGCCGTCGTATTTCAATTTTCCTCACACTATAGCAGATATTTCAGAAAGAATTTTTAATGTTGGATAAAAAAAATGGAATCTATCTGGGGTCAAAATGACCCAGAAAAGGCAAAAATGTCAAATTGACCAAATATGAGTCATTAAAAGTTAAAATGGCAAGATAATAATTCCACTTATATGGCTTTTAATACTTCTAAAAGAAACCACATTTCTTTTAATTATTGGTAGTAGATATAAACTAAATTTTGACATTTTTTGTGTAAAATACATCCAATTTAATAGTTTCATCTTGATTGAACCGCCTGACTCCAATCTCATCTGTTAAATATTTGCCCTTATCATTTCAACATTTTTGATATGAGGGCTAAAAACGTGATTATGAAGCATCCTAGAATACTGTAAAAAATTAACCAATTCTATCTAGTTATTCTAATAATATCCTAAGTGCAATATTTTAAGAGACAAATATAATAGTACCTTTCCACAGACACCAATATTATATTCTGATCACTTTTATTTTTGTTATTTTATTATTTTTTTCTAAGATGGCCGCCATGTCTAAGATGGCACCATGATAATATTTGAAGATTGCGTTTGCGTTGTGGAAATAGTAATATAGTAATGGAAGAGGTTTGGAGAAATTGCTCAAGAAATGAGGATGCTCTTTAAAATTAGGTACATAGTTCAATAGTGCTCGATATTTTTTTAACTTCATTTCCCCCCTTTTTTTTAAATATTTTTGTGTCTTTCCAACCTATAAAAATGACTCCTAACGAGGAAAAAATAGCCGCCCCTTTGGTTCCAAAGCCATTTTCTTGTACCGGTTTAAGTCTATCTAATACCTATCAAGTACACATCAATAAAAACGCCATTTAACGCGCGTTCTCATCAACCAGGAGGAATCTAATATCGATGGTGTCCGATATTAACCTGTTTCAATAAGTCTGCACTTAGCCCAAACCACACGTATGCTTCTAAATCCATTAATCGATATTACTACAACGGCATTCAACACCCGACTCGTACCTAATTGTCCAACGAATGCACCCAATAGAAGACCGTAATAATGATCCTAAGATATGCGAAAAGGTATTCCTACGACTAGTCTAACGGGTGACCATTTTTCGCGAACGCAGTAAGTCCACAAACTTGGTAGAAATCGTAACTAGCGCTACAGCAACAGTTACGTCTCTACTTACAAATCAAGTTTCGCGGACGAACCCCTGGTCACTTAATGTTAAGAAAATGGTGTAATAATTTGGGTATTACTACTGAATTACAACACTATACGTCATATTGTAATAAACAAGACTGTTGAAAAATATACGGTACCAATTTAACCGTTTGTGTTTTTTGTAACATAGTGGCCTTATAGTGCAACATGCTAAGGCCCTTGAACAGGAATAACGGAAAAGTATAAAAAAGTAGTATATTACAACACTGGCTGCCTAAACACTCTCAATGGCGAAACACTACAATTTTCGATTTTACATAGTTTTTCGATTTTTCAAAACCAAATTTTTGGATCGATATTTAATGCATTCTAAAAGGTAGAATTTTGCCTTTTAATATACGAGAATATAAGAACCGTCATCATCATCATCAGTTGCAACGCACCCAAAATCAGAGAGAGTTTCGTAAGCAAAATCCAACCCCTTGAAGCAGTCTTTAAGGAGTTTAAGAGAGAGTCGCCTGTGGAAAGAAAGACTTGCCATCAACCAAGTAACCTCTATTGTTGTTGAACCTGGAGCATTTGGCCGCCCATGGAGCTGACTCCTATTGGGCTGAATGGCGATGGTTCAACAGATTGAGAACAGAACCGGCCGATATAAGTTTCCTACAGAAGTGGAGCTACTATTCCATTAATTTTATGATTTAACCCAAAACAAGTTTACAAAGAAAAAATTTTGTGGTGTTAATAATACTGTGATTGTCCGATAATAATATTTTAACACGTTACCAAAATCAACCTATGGAAACATGATTGAAATAAGGGGTCAACGTTTGGTACCGGGGTTAAATAAATTAAATTGTTTCGAATTGATTTAACAGGTGTAAACATTATTTGGGTGTTAACAGTATCGTTTGCCTTAAAATCTATGAGTTATAGTTTTCGTAACAATAGCACATAAACAAGTTAGGTCCATCCTGTGGTCCAAAAAATTAACAGAATGGTCCGATTTTGATCAAACTGGTAGTAAATTTTTCAATTTGTAAACCAACACCAGATAAGTAAATTAAATATATTCCTTGTTTGAACGGTCTATGTAGAATTACAGAGCCTAAACTCTTGACTAGTCACATTTTGCGTTCCAGTTATGCAACGAATAACATAGTTGGTGCAAAAAGTATAATATTTTCGTCTCCTGAATCATTAGACTCACCATTTGACAACTATTTTTTTAATAAAATTAAAACCATTGTTGACCTGAACCTCTTTTTGATAGGGCAACCTATAACGCTTTTTAATCCTGGAAAGGTAGCGAACACGTTTGGCATACTTTTTCGACCGTGTTTGACCTTTATTGGTATTTTTGTGTGACCCCTGTATGACCCGTACCTCCTTAAAATATATCATTCCACTCCTTTGATTTTTTGCAAACTTTGATATTATTTTTGATAGGTGAAAGTCTAATGCTCTATTCCTGGATTCAGATGCCTTTGCCCGAACACCTAATCTGTGAAAACAACTATCCTAGGCAGCCGGATTGGCATAAATATGTGAAAAGGAAGAGAGAAGAAAAGTATGAAAATCTCAGTTGACCTGCATCGATAAGGATATTATAGGATTGTCTTGATATAATAACTTGGAAAAGTTATTATTTAGCTAATCAGATACTGTACGGGAGTTTATTTCACCAATAAGTGCTGCTGTGTAGCAACAGAAATTCTATAACCATAGAACGTTGTTGAAGAGTTGACTGGTGTATCAGCTGGCACCAAGAAATGATCTCAAAATAGTCGGTGGTAAATACAGCGGGATGGAGCTCACCTCTATAGTCCAGTTGGACTGGCAATAGATTGCTTTTATAGGTATAATCTTAAATGCTGCACGCTGTTTATTGGAAGCATGCCGTTGGTAGATTAGTTCTCGTCAAGGACAAGACGAGCAGCTGCAATTTTGAACTCGCTGAACCATGGTCAATTCTCTAAATATTTCATCTTGGTGGATTTACACCAGATCTAATGTCGGCAATGTGATTTGTGTGTTTCTTCGCTATCCCTAGGTGATGGAAAGAAAAATAGAGCTGGGTCTCATTGTAACGACAGCTTGAACATATGAGGGCCAATAAATACTCCAGTCACAAGCACTATGGAACTCCACCAATCCCCCACAGGAATCTGATTAGCCAACCCCTGACTGCTATAGATTAGTTCGACCATTTGGTATGAAGCAATTAATGCTTTTCCTCCATTGTACTCCATTACCGTTCAGAGACGTTAAAGAGCTGTTTGTGGGTCTATGTGTCAAGAGGCGACACTGAAGGTCCAATAACACTAACCCAGCCTCCTTTGTTTGCCAAGAGCATCCAAGTTGTCATTCCTACACCTATAACATGCAGTTATCCGATACTGTTAAATTGACAAGTGGTTAAATTCATCGTTAACATGCAAATATGTTTATCGATGAATTATGTCTACAACCGATTTACTGCTACTCTTGATCTCTTTCCAATAATGGAAACTCAAAGCACAGTATTGGAGAGTTACAGCTTATTTTTTTATACTAAAAAATCTTAATGATTCCCATGTTGAACCAATTGCCTTGATGTCCCTTTCCAATAATATTGACTAAGTGCGCTTCATGCGCTTGCATTTGAAGGATTTATTTGCCCTATAAACCGCGCCTGCACTATGGTCCTTATATTTTAGAACACGGTGTAAAGTAACCATTGTCCCGCGGCGTAATCATAGTCCGGGAACAATGGTGAACAATAGGGCAATCGCTTTCAGTTACTCTTTAAAACGCACATTAGTTTCACGCTTTATCTTCCGTTTCGTCTATGGAGCCCCGGACGATGGCTCCCACCGGACTATATCTGCTGTTCACAACCGTTCAAAATTCTTTTAGGTAGTTTTCACGTCACTACGGATTTAGAAAATCTGACATGTGTACATTTATTTGTCTTCTTCCAGAAAATTGCTTGACACTCTTTGTCCAATCTAAGGACTAAGAGTTTGGGTCACTCATAACGAACCAAAGAGGTTCATACAGAGAGGCAAAACGTTTCGTAATCTTTAGAAATTCATCTCCTCGCATGTTGGCTGCCCGACCACAAAAGAAAACATAGAGTACCAACAATAGAAAGCAATGGTCTGCCCCCTCTTCTTCCACATACTGCGTGGGTGTGTCCGCTTTGCATATATACACTAATCAGGTAGTGATACAATTGATGTAGTGTTAGAGGTGGCGGGCGAGGATGTATAATATTGAACCTGGTCATTGTGCTCAGAGACTCTTTTTTCTCATAATGCAATGGCGCACTTAGGTGAAAGATGTATTCATTGAGGCGGTTATTTAAATCAATACGACGGGCTTGTCATTTCATTCGTTTGTGTGGCCATGGGTAGGACAAAATTTACCACCCACTAGCCCCCACATCCAACAACTGATTTTTGGCGGCTTGTTTGGTATCGATTGACATTAGGTGTGTATCCAAAGCACCCAACTAATAATTATTCCGTTCAATATTAAACATGTCAGCCCCCACACGGACGACTGGTTTTGAATGGGCTCACCCCCTTGTAACGAACTACAGCCCTAATGCTCATCAATATTAAGAGATTCACCCTCCCTCGATGTTCATTTACACTTTGATTGACTTCCAACAAAGGAATCGATAGAGTTTCCCCAGACTGTAGGCAATCTATTAAATGTGAATGGTATTAAGTTTTACAATATGACACAAAAGGTTCATGGAATGGGTTTAAAGCATCTTATTCTGTTGCACAAAGTTGAGTATTTAGCTTAATGCTGAACATACACTGACTTGGCTTTTTTAGTTTCGACTGAACACACCCCACACCCACCAAATAAACTCCCGTACATCGACCAATATTCATTTACTTGACAGATAAAAAACAGACTTTAGTATCGCTTATTAGCTGTCTGCTTCAAAAATATCAAATGAATGTATTCTATATTGCTAATATTCAGCAAAATGATGAACAATTTTCGTCAAGACAAAGTTATATCTGGTATAAAATCCATACAACGAAAACGACGTTTTAGGTACTCTCTTAAAACGAAAGAGTGAAAAACAACTCTAAAAATAGTGAATCTCAGTCACTCCAAACAAAGATCCAAGCTGAGTGACGCATCTTTTAAAGTGATATCCACTCTAATAAGAGTGAAAAAAATAACTCTAAGCAAAGAGTGAAGTGCATCACTCCTTTCTTAGAGTGAACTTGTAGATTCAACCCAAGTGTCACCTCTAGCACTTTGCCGACGGTATTAATCGATGAGGGATGTGCATTGGAGGCAAATTTAAAATTCCACGCTAAAATCTAGTGAAGCACGTAGTCCCGATAGCAGAGAAAAAATCATTCTGTGCTTAATGAAAAATCGTTCAAGTAAACGTCAACGCATTTATAGCTACATAACTCTCAAAACATTCTGACAAATCCGTATTTGCTTCATATGCATTCAATATCTAACAGAAGTCAGTTGAATATCACTGCAGACATTTGAGACACCGATTTTATTGGGAATAACAAAGGACACAAACGATCTTGTACTCTCTATGTAAACATGAAAGGCCAGATTATCTTGTTCGTTCATGAACAGGTGATTCGGGCAACATATTTCTACCCTCCTCCTCCGCAACTAATAGATCGCTGTTCCAAACTTTCCTACGGTGACACGATGGGTTTTAATCTTACTATAGTCACTCTTTTAGAGCTTGGGGAAAACGTGAACTAGCCAATTCCACTCTTTTAGAGTTGTGATTCTTTGTGAATTTTGGTTTGGTGAGCATATTGTAATGGATGGTTATCCATACTTCATTAGCATCGTGGACCTGAATGAATATTGTGGCGCATCATTGGCATTATTCAGTGAGACATGCACGAGTGTGGGCATGCATTACGTGCATGATCATGGCTAGCCCGAGTGCTCTGGCTTTTTTTCCGCGACGATAGCCCCTACTAGGTAGTACGGACGACTGTTTCACCGCTATTTGAACGAGCAATCATGCATGCATGCCCGTGACATGCATGCCATGATTGTGCGTTTTCGTACATGCGCCGGCCTGGCCTAGCCTGGCATACTACCGGTAGTTGTAGAATAGATTATCATAAATAACATTTAATGCTTCGCCACACTTTGTCTGTAACTTGCTATGAAGTGTGACCGACACTACAATATACTCACCAGTTAAGATCTCTATGATTTCTTGACTAATTCAACTTGGTCAAAAAAACAATTTGCTTACGGTGTCCGTCGGGGGGGGAGCGAGGGGGGAGGGGGGAGAAAAGAAGGCGGGTGCCTAACTGCGGCCGTAGAATAAGTTGGTTCGAGAAATAAATCACGGGGGGACCGCGATTGGCGCGGGGGTTCTGAGTTGCTATTAGTGTCAACGAGAAGGGTCACGGGGGGGAAAAAGCCGAGAAAAAGAGCATTTTCTCATTCTTTTAGAGCTAAAAGCCGCTCGATAAGAAGTTCAAGTGGGACTTCAACTCCGTAGAATATTGGGCCTTTTGACCACTTGGCGAAGGTAACAGAGTGAGCTCGTTTAACCCTAGCGGTTATGTGTCAGGCGTGCATTTCCTGCGCTCTGTTAGAGGTACGAAGCCAACGTGCGTTAGAGTTAATCAAAAATATACTGGTGACGAGGGATATCAGGAGGAATTGAGTTTTTAACACGTGCTTTCATTTTAAGAATTAATCAATAGGTCATCCGTAGATTTTGCAGGAGATAGGGGGTATATAATGTACATCATCATCATGACAATCAACTAGGTGGGGTGTATTTCATAGAGGTGACCCCCATTCTTTCTGACAGTTTTTTGGTTTTTGCGTTCCTCAAATTAATGAATTCGGAAACCTTAATGGAAAAACCACATAATCCGCGTAGTTTATTCCGTTAAGGTTTCCGAATTCATAAGGGTGGTCAGATAAAAGGTGCAGCCTTAACGGTAAACACACCAAGAATAGAACAGTTAAAAATGGGTGGCTCGGAACATGGTCAAAAAAAGGGTTGTCTCATATGATCCTTTAAAAAGATTCTTTACGCAAGTTGAGTAAAGAGGAGTCGAGCAAATCGTAATACTGTTTGAGGGTAACCTGCTTAGGTCAGAAGTTGAGTAAGCTTACGTCATTGTTTTGACACTAAGGACCACTAGCCTTGGTGGGTAGAAATTTAGCGTCAGCTTTGTGTAATGTTTTAGCTCAACTTTGACCTAAATTCTACTAACAAAGTAGGGTTGTGACCGTTTAACTCAACATTTTTTGGGAGTGAAAGATTTTCTGGTCTCATATAGGAAGAGTGCGATGTTCCACAAACCATGTGATTCCAGATTGTTGAATACTTAAAACGTGTACTAAATTGTTCGCATAGGACAGTGGTGGTGTTTAATAACGTGGTCCGAGCCCTAATGTTGGAGACGATGGGTGATGTGTTCATTCACACAATGACATTTCATGGGCCTTAATTTTCAATGGGATCATGAGAAAAATATAAATTTTTTTGATTATCAAATCTTAATTTTGATGGAGAAGCGGAGATGGGTCCCCCACCTTTCAATATGTTATAAGCGGTAATATTAAACTGCGTTACAACTCCAACATGTTGGGACTGGGTAAGGGCTGGTAGTAGCAGGAGGAGATCAGATTTAATACAAGTACCGAAAACTGAGGAACCGCCACCGGGGTGCCCTGAATCCTGCCTATACATTTTAAGAAAGCATCAGTGTCCATGTATTCATCTTTCAAGATTGTTGTGGGGGCCAGAGGAACAACAACGCAGACCAAGCGACAAGGTAAGGTGTGTGTTTGAAAATAAAAATGGCTATCTTTAAGATGCGAAAACACACCAAAACCTTGCAGAGAGTTCCTCGCTGCCTAACCGCTAAACGGGCTGTTTGGAGTGGGTGTCTGAGTCTGGAATAAAGGAAGGGTGGGGGTAACAGGGGGTGATAGAGAAGACTAATAGAAAAGTTGGACAGATCCGATAGGCGGGATTCAACGCTGGGCCTCGGTGTCCCAAAATTCCCCGATGAGCAGGTGGATAGCACCACGACGGGAGTCGCTGGCCCGGCAGCTATATTTAATGGTTCGCGTTAGTTGAACATTTTGAAGATATCATCTGTCCTTTCAAGTACGTTCACTAAGTGTTGTAGCGTACGTTGATTGTATGGTGCATTTTTACGGATTATTTGTAATTATAAGGATGACTGAAGCCATATTATCGGTGAGGTTGATATTGAATAAACAAAACAGACCCCTCGGCACTATCTGCGACATATGTGGCAACTAGTGTACAGGGATGGCGCTCATAATCTGAAGTCGGATGGGTGTAAGTGCAAATGATCAACTACAAATGTATATAAGATTGGTAATACTCTAATTAGGTATATTTTAATTAAAAATAAACACAAGTCCGTACTTATACTCCCCCCGATTTTCGTGCGCATATGAGTGTTGGTACGATGACACGTTCATCGGGCAATCTTTTTAGCCTATCGCAAAAAAGAAGGAGGTAAAGGTAGAAGCGTAAAGAAGAGTTGGACATCCGTGGCGGGATTCCAACCCGGGGCTTGCACGGGCAAAATTTGCCCTGAGCGGAGACAGGTATGGCAAGCCACAAAGGAGTCGCTGGCCCGGCCAGTGTTTTCGTGCCCATATGAGGTTTGGTGATAACGAATGAGCGTCATCGCATCTTTTTTGGATTTATCACATTTTCTATAGATCGCATGGAAAAGTTATATGGTTAGGTTTTGGGTTTTTGGAAGGGTTGACAAGCTGATCTACTGAAAGGATGGGCATGGGCCCTAACAAGCGTTATGCAGGTTATGCATAAATGAGATTAGGGGGAAGCACCCAATCGAAAGTTCTATTTGTATTGTTTATAGAAATATAGCCTGGACCAGTCAAAAATTCCAAAAGCCCTTTCATAGCTAAAATAATGCACTTCCCATGTGTCACAATGGTCTTTTTTGGTACTTAAACTATGAACTGTATGATGATACATTGTGTATTAGTGGTGTATAAGGGGAAATTCTCCCGCACCTGCCCTTTTTTCAATCTGGTATGGAGTCGGAGAAAAAAACCAAATAATTTGTGGTAGACCTTAAAATATAATCACGTGCAGCATTATTCTCTGTAATGAGGATGAGGGGGGGGAAGGGGATAAGAGTTGTCCGAAATTTATTATGACTACATTAGGCGCCATAAAAAAGCGGTAATTGAAGGGGGGGAAACGTCATACTCAGATCTATTACTAGTGTGTCCGCCTTTGTGTGACAGAAAACATAGTGTATTGACCCATTACTTGACTAACATAGTATCGGTTGTGCTGTCTATTGTACCCCAATTGTACTTACAAATGAAATGACCGGCTTGAAACAATCCGACTAATATGCCTGGCATGGGGAAGCAAATGCCATGGTAGAATATCACTGTTTGTGGTCTACAGTAAGCCGATGCTTTAGCCTAGCCGGGTTGGGCATCTATGGCCTCTAGAAAACACTGAGCAGGCGGCTGGGGCACCGTGTGCCTGGGCTTTATAAGGGCGAGAAGGGACTTTACTTATGCCGTACCTGTACTTTTAAACGTGAAAAGTATTCCAAATCTACAATTTTTTATTCTATATGAACGTTTCTGTACCAACTAGTACAGGGTCACGAACCTAGAACTATCATAGCAGATTTTTTGACGGCTAATTTTTCGAGGACAAGTGGACTATACCGAAATTTGCTGTGTTTCGCTGTAATAATTACTCATGAAGGTAAGGTCCGTGAGTTTTGATGGGTAACACATGTCAAATCGGCTTCTTGGGTCCTTTGGGTTGAAAACGAATACGCTACTTTGGCATTACCGATTCGCAGTAATCAGGTGTTGCTTGAGACACTTACCAACTATCTGTGCAAAAATTGGTTTGGATTTGAAAATTGTGGGGGGGGGTGCGCTCTTCTTCCAAAAGTCAAGTTTAGAGGTCATTTTCGTGAGTAAGTGGGCGCTATTTTCGAAATGGACTGACAGAAAGGACCTCGCCCGATAAAGAATGGCGGACGCCCTCGATATAAGTTTCATGAGATCGAGGAATGAACTTGAAACTTACCGCTTTTAAGGGACATGTCAAAGTTTAGGAGGTTTTGCCGTGGTTTATCAAAAATCCCCAACTTAACATAAATCTTCCCTAAAGTCGGGAGGTTTTGTGCAATGTATAATACCATATCATTCAATGGGGTAATTGAAATGGTTCCAAGATATAACAAAAACCCTTCCCCCAACAACCCCCGCCGGGGGGGCCCGCAGATAACCGGACAATGCCTGCTTTTGCAAGGATGTGGGTGTATATTATTTACAACATATATATGATGGTGGCAGTGTCATGGTGTCATAGTGGAAGAGGGAATGACCATCATTTGGTGGCAGTTGGTTTTTTGGTTTCTGGTAAGGGGCCGCTAACCTACGGTAATTGGGAATTACCATAAAAAAACAACCACAACCTATTACATACATGCCATGAACCGACGTCAACTATGTTGGGGTGAATGGGCATGCTACTAAGCTACAAGACGCTCGGTTCAGTAGCCGTGGATGGGTACATGTTCACAACACTTCGCAATAAAAGGGCGAATGTTCTGGGTATCAGAAATCCATACTAAAATACAAGTGGAGTGATATTTGCTCAATACAGTGGTGAATTGGAAAAATGGGGCGGTACTGGAAAACTGGGTGCACGAATGTGAATTGTGATTTTATTAGCTCATAAAGATGCTAGCTAGCTTGACTCACATGATATCAATGACGCATGCCAGGCCATGAACTATTATAAGCTGTCTATGTGCTGTATTCCAGAGGTGCCTTCGTTGTGTAAAGTTATTAGGTACGTCAGCCCGGACCAGTTTTTGGGCCCAAGGGGGTAGTGGTAGCTAGTAAGGAGAAAATTTGCATTGCTGAACCCACAAAAGAATAGTAGGTACATATGGTGGGGATCATGCGCATGGTTGAGATTGGTAGAATCCATAAGTGGTGCAGGGATTATTTTAATGTTAAATATGGGCAAAACAGGTCAAAATTGACCCACCATTAGGTAAAAATCATAGATGTGAGTTCGCAACTGTGCAATATAATAGAGTGTAAGTAGTAATTTACTGTTTTACCCCCACTATATAGCTGTAGAGTCAAGAAGATTTGAATTTGTGGAATCTGGGTTAATGTATTTTGACCGGGCCAGAAAGGACCAAAGAGGTGTCAAAATTGACCCACGATAAGTTAAAATCATCGAATGGCGAGTCCAACTTCCATAGTTAGATTTAATACTATTTAATTTTCCCCACTATAGAAATAAACAAGGCTTATATGCTCAAGAAGAAGTGAATGTTAGAATCTGGGTTGATATATTGTTGACCGTCACAGAAAGGCCAAAGAAGGGGTCAAAATTGACCCAAATGGGGTAAAAATCATAGAATGGGGATGGGTGAGGTTTATTATTTACATCTTAACTAGTATTATCGATTTACCCTCCACTCTCTAATAGGATGCAGGCAAGAATTCTTAGAGAAATGGTACAATGTGTGGGAATGCTAGGTGTCAAAATTGAGGGTTCCAGAAAGGGTGAAAGGTGGCCGTAACATTGGGACCCAAATAAGTAAAGAAGTCATAGAATGGTGGTGTACTTATTCCAAAGTTAATATTAAAATTGCAGTATATCAATTGGGTCCTTGTTCTCCACACATAGCATAGATTCAAGAGAATTTTGAATGTTGGAATCTCTCTGGGGTCAAAAAATATAAGACCCAGAAGGGGCAACAATGTGTGCAAAATGTAACTGGGCCAAAATAATTAGTGGCAGAAAAGTTAAAAATGTCAATGTAATACTTCCCGATATGCATTGTAAGCTAAATCGTAAAGATAAACCACAGTTTGCTTTAATATATTGGTAAGTAGATAATAAACTAAATTTGACATTTTTGGTCAGATAACACTCCAAAGTTAATAGAGGTTATCCTGGGCGTTGATTGAGACCCGGCAATAACTGTCCAATCCTCAATGGGCTGGTGTAATATCAATTGCCCGTCTCATTTCAAACGAGTTTGATATGAGATGCTGAAAACGTGATTCTAATAAGCCTCTAGAATAACTGTAAATAATAAAAGGGGGTTCTATAGTCTCTATCTCAAGTTATCTCTATAATATACTAGAGGGGATGCAATATTTAATAGGACAAATATAGTGACCTTCCACAGACAGGGGCGGAACAATATTATTTCTGATCAACTTGAATTATGTTGTTTGATTTTAATAATATTGTTTGTGTCTAGATGGGGCCGGGGGGGGGCCATGGTCTAAGAGGATGTTCAGCCCATTATATATTATGTTTAAAGATGGTGCGTTTGTGGCGTGTGTATGGAGAATATGTATATAGTATGTTAGGAGAGGGTTTTGAAGAAATTGCTCAAGAAAATGAAGGATGCTCTTTAAAATAGGTGCGAGAGTATCATATATGCTCCTAGTATAATAATGTGGTTTAACAAATTCATTTCCCCCCTTTTTAGGCCGTTCTCTGTTGGTGAGAGGGTAGTGCTGGGGGGGGAAAAAAGGCTTTTTTGTGTAAAGATAATCAAGTAAAACAAAATCGGGTAGCGGGGCTGGTCCAAATACGTGGAGAGGGCGCGGGTGACGATCAACCTGATTGTTGGGTGTTTTTTGGTGTTTACTGGGGTGGCTTAGTAGAGGGGTCTTTAAGTCAATGTGACTCGCAAATTGGGACCCTAAAAGGCAAAAAGAGTGCAAATAGACCCCAAAGAGTGAAATGACAGTGATAACAGATCATATCAAAGGGCAATTAAAATACTGTGAGACAGTTATCTATTTGTGACGAAGCAAGTGGAATAGACAAGTGTTTGTATCATTTTGGGTAGTCAGCTGGCAACCACATATATTTTTTTGCAGGTCAATTGACCAAAAACGATTGAACATGTATGGACAAAGGTGGACAATATCATTCATCATCTGTTTGAATTTTGTCGCAAATCCGTGGCGTACGTCCTGCCAAATGTCTGTTATAAAATGTATTGCTGGGCTCCCACTGGCCAAAGGGTGAGGAGGCTGGTATCTCGGGGGGCGGGTCTGCTGCAAAGCATATCAGAGTAGGTTAGGGATCTGCTACCGGGGGCATAGGACTTCTAGCGTTGGACATGGAAGACTGTGGCCAGCAGAACTAAATGTCTGATATGAGATGCGGTCGTTGACTTGAAAGCAATGCGCCACGCGAGACTGTGCTCTATTCTTGTCCCACAATTGTGGTAAAATATGAGGTATGTCAACACCAGAATAGCCGATATTCAGGATGTTTTTTTTCCAGGCCGATATTGTGTCAACTGGCATGAGAAGAATTGCCTTAGTAAGTGCCACTAGAAATAAAAAGTCCTGCAGCTCCCCTTCATTGTCAATGTTTCTGCGCAACGCATACGTTTTCCACACAGGCCTGTATAAGGCAATCTATTTGTGAAACCTGCGGTGCTACAACAGACTGGTTGTCATATTAGGGTAGCTTATCCAAAAGTCATAACTTTAACAACATTTTAGGAAGTAGCTGGTTCATTCGTTGAGCAGACCAACTGTTTGGCTCGAATCCTATTGGATGTTATTTACCTAGTTGTTCAGTAAAAAGAACTGAAATTGTGGCATAATTTGGTTAGAATTTTAACCAATTTTGGGTTGGACCAGTTTGATCCCTTTTCAAAGTCTTTCATCAGTTGTCGAATGCAGTAAAATAGAACACGGTAAAGGTTAGATGAGAGTGTGCAATTTTTAGATTTAATGAAAATTTCAAAGGGGACTGGGGGATTCGCCAAAGGAATTACAAAGGGACAATTTGGTCCCCCCAAAATTAACGAAAGGAGCACATACTTGCGAAAGTGGACTTTTTAAAAAACCAATACAGATTTGGTCGCTGGGCGGGGAGGGGGACAGAATACTATTTTTGGGCTTTTTAGGAGTGGTTATGGGACTTTTGGGGAATGGGAGCGATCCAGCCCCACCGAGCACCCGGCCCCTCCCCTGGTTCCGGGCGCGCCGATATTGTGCTTATTACAAAATTTTTAACAGAGGCAAGACTGTACAGGAAGTATGTAAACCATGCCTTAATTGGGTGGATAAAAATATATTTGACCAAATTCTGTTAATTGATCAGTTATTGAAAAATCCAAACAAGTGTCTTTTTACCTACATATTTTCGCTCAGCCAAAAATCTAGATTTAGCAAGCTTTTTTAGGGGTTATGGGCGATGCTGATGTTTGGGAAGGGGGGAATCGTCAGCCCCCACCACCCATCCCGGCTGTGTACGAAAGCCTGATATGGTGTGCATAATTACAATTTTAACATAGCAAGAGCTTGCAGATATTGCAATACCATAGCGTAGTTGTGTTAATATAATTTAACCAATTAGTTTAATTTGACCAGTATATCCAAATTTTACAATTTTGATGGGGAATCCACCGAGATGGATGAACAAGTGGAGAATAGTCAAGGTTTGTCTGAATTTGGGGCAATTTGATTATTGAAATTCCTGAACCTGCCTTAGATAAAAAATGAACATGCATACCAAATACAATGGCTGGTTACGCCATTTTAAGGAAAAGTCAGTTAAGGTGTTTATGTAACCGGGTTTTGGCCGAAATTTTCATGGAAAGGTTTACATTCAAATTCTTAAATCTCACAGCTCATGGGCAAATAACATTCCTATTACATTTTAAAGATTAAGATGGAATAAATACATCAACATTTGATTTTTACCATATTTTGTGTCAGTTTGACCCCTTTTTGCCCCAGACCCAACATTAAATTCGTTGTCTTGAATCTCAGCTATAGTAGTGGGGGAATTGATTAAAGGTAAATTTCAATATGAAGTCAGCGAATAACCATGAAATCATCCGAATTCTATGGAGTTGTGTAAGAACAGCGGCCGTTTTGGGTCATTGGAACCCACCTTTTTGCCCCATAATTGTTGGGGTCCCAAAGTAACCCAAGAAGAAAAAAAAAAGAAGAGTTCCAACGCGTTCAAATCTGATGCGGATCTGGCACAAAAAAATCGTATATATATAGTGGAAGTGGCAAATGAACTAAAGTTCAGTTTCAAAATTAGAAGATGGAATAAAGTACAATGCTGGCGCATTCTAATGATGTTTTCCCATATTGGGTTGACACCTTTGACTCCTTTTGGGCCTCTATTCTGGAAGGTCAAACAAATAAGAAGCCGCCATATCCAACAATTCACATTCTTATAGCGGGAATCTTACAGTCAGAGTATGGGGGGGGGAAATGAAAAGCTATTGTCAAAATCAATAATGAGTGGGACGCGAACCATATATTAAACTAGTATGATTTTTAACCATAGTTTGGGATCAGATTTGTGGACACCCTTATTTGGTGCCTGGCTTCTGGGGATCCACAATTACCCCCCGCGACATGGAATCCAACATTCAAGATTGGTTTCTTGGGGAATCTAATAGTAAAAAGACTATATAGGTTGTGGAATTTAGGTGTAAAGTAGATACATTTCAAGATAGAAGGTGCGGGAAATAAGAACTCAAACTCACCATTCGTATGAGTTTTGTTTCGACCTAATTGAGGTCAAGTTTGACCTATTTTGCCCATAAAAATATGCACCACTCTGATTATTCCTACTCAGACACCCAGGGTGATGATCCACACATACGTCCCTAACACCTGGTACCATTGCCATTTTTCTACTGCGAATCGAAACCAACCTAGGGCCGCTGGATACAGTCGAAAACTAGAATCCGCGATTTTGCCAGAGGTGGCTGACGTACGACAATATAATCCCAATCTCAGTTACTGAAGCTAATGGTATTTTGGTAGTTTTATAAATGGGCTGGGGGCGCGGGAGTCGTGTAGCCAATACTTTGTTAGCATTATGTGAAGATGAAAAGAAGGCATGTATAGACGTGGCAATTAGCAAGCTCCATATCAAGAGTGGCAAGGGCTATCTGGGACCCTTTCTTGTCTTATTTAAGTCATAAAATGTGCACATGAATGTGAGCATGCTCTAAGATGCTCTAAAAGAACGAAATCTACAGAGAGCCTGCCCGGCGTGAAGTTGTGGAAACTCAGACTTAAAATTCTCATATGTTTTCGTGGTTATTTTACTTTGATACAAGAGTGTATTTTGGGAGATAAAAAACCACCCACCTTGCGGTACAGTTGGAGGTAAACGTAGGGGTGTGATGAAAAGAAGAAAAAACAGGGGCCGTACCGGAGTCAAAACTTGATATGGTGGAAAAATAGGAATTGAACTAATGGTCTAATGGGTGATAAAGAAAAGAACGCGGCGGAAGACAAAGGGGAATCCAGACACTGGTGGGGGGAAAAAGAAAGAGTGGAAACGATATGTGGGACATAGCGATGGAGGCCTCCTTCTCCCCTCTCCTTATCCCGCCTGCTTTCCTTTGCGTAAGGATCCCCTGATTTTTTATCAACATGTCACAAATCGCATCTATCGCTTCTTTGGTGAAAAATACCTACTTTGGAGCATAATAAACCATCGCAGGTGTATAGTTTTCTAGACAAGTACCAACGTTACTGTGCAAAAAAATGCGGGTTTAATTTTGCTTTGGATTTGAAAATTTGGGGGGGGGGCTGCTCTTCCAAAAATGTGCTGTTATTGGGTGCTTAAATTCTGGTCAACTCATTTCTGGAGTAATTTGTATAACACGTATTTAAACCCTGAATACCACTCTCTCCATGGTTCATTATGTGAGCTTGAAATTCCCATCCTGCGTGTTTTCGTAGTGTGTTCGATGTTGGTGTAAACATGGCGCCTGTTTAATCTCTACCTCTAAGTTTGCATTATTTCCGTTAAGTTATCATTTATAATTTGTTTAACTCTCTATAGCAGTTTGACTCTAGAGTTCACGATTTGAGATTAAAAACCTTGATTATATATTATTATAAATATTATTATTATTAGTATCTTAGAAACTGAACAGGTACGGGTCATCGCTTAAGTCCCCTGTTCAAACCTTTCAATTCACATCACCTTCGAATATTTACCGGATCCGCTGTTTTATCACATTTGAGAGTTGTCATCATTTCGTCCGTTCATGATTTTATCTCGCAGTGACTATCCAATTCATCACTTTTGTATGGAATGTCGGTCCAGAGATCGGAGTAAACTTCAGATTTTGGCATCATTAGAGCAGCCAGTCTGGGTGTTCAGATCTGATAGAAGGCCAAAAAACCAGCCAAACCACTCCTTAAAACTCCATTGGCTACCAATTAGTGGAGCGCGTTGTCTTTAAGCTTATCCCTCTTACTTACAAAAGGGCATTTCCTCCATTTCCGGACATTGCCATCTTACGTGTCCGAATATACTCTCTTTGTATATTCCTCCTTCCTGGCACCTGGCAGGCGCAGGATTGCTTTCTTGCAGATGACAAGACGCTGCCTCACGTTTCCCGCACAAAAGGTCAGTGGGTGACAGGGCTTTCAGCAATGCGGGCCCCTAGCCTATGGAACTCTTGATTGGGCCTATCTCTGTTCGCCACTTGGGCCTATCTCTGTTCGCCATCTATGCCAAGTCCATTTTACTTTTAAGAAAATGCTTCAATCAACATTTCATCTATTTCCTAAGAGTTGATTGGGTGCTAAGATTTTTTTTTGTTATTGCTCACCGATAGTTAATTTATGCACTGTTTTCTTTTATTTTATAGTTTTTGATGTTAATACCTATCTCACATAGTAATACAACAGTATGTATTGTAAAAGATGAACCACGTTTTAGGCTAAATAGTATTTAAACTCTCTATTTTGTATATCGCTTTGACCTTGTTTTGAGAAGGCGCTATATCAAAATGCCGTTTGTATTGTATTGTATTGTGTATTGTAGTAGTATTACTATCCTATCCCGTACTAGGCGAAATTGGATTTTGTCTATTTTCACTCATAACACTCTTAGGGCGAAAATAATTGTTTCCCCTGGAACGTAAATTCCCTGTGTCATTGCAGTTATTCCGTTTTGATAACAAAGGATTGAATATTATTTATAAAATCCAATTTATTGAATATTAGATAATTTGTAAACTACGGGCTGTCTCTAAGAGATTTTGCTATGACAGCCCGTAGTACAACCCATTAAAATTGTATGAATGCATTTAATAATATAATATAATTTTAATAATAATAATAATTTGAATAATAATATTAAATAATAATATTATACAACAACATTATTTTTATTATTATTAGTTTAGTAGTAGTAGTAGTAGTAGTCATATAGAAGTAGTAGTTTTGTTCTTGTAGTGTAATAGTAGTAGTACTATTAATATTATTACAAGCTTGGGCCACTTCATCCCTAAATTAACCTAATGGACCTTGGAACTTTACAACTACAGTCAAGATATACAAGCCAATGCAATTTGGGTCTTTAACAATAATTTATCATTCATTTGGAAATTATTTCAACAGATTTTAACCCCTGTATCACCATTCTTGATCTCAATTAGAAAATTCCGCTACGTACCTCTGCATTCAACCTGGTAGCGAGTCCACATATGTACAACAAACCATTTTGTAACAATTACTTTTTTTCAACTCGAACACTTCTTCTCTTTAACTGCACAATGAAGAAAAGTTTTTTTTATTTTTCATGTAGTTGTAAACTAATTATAGGGAGGGGTCAAATTTCACCCATTTTGCTTGTTTTTCATTGTTGTAATTTGCATAATTGATTAGTTGACAAAGATATTGCGCAAAACGACTTTCAGCTTGTTACAACAAGATGTTAAAAACAACACCAACAACAGGTTTCCTAAGAAATCTAAATTTTATTGTCTTTTTATTTTTTAGTAATGACAAAACGTATTGTGTAATACTAATTTCAGGACCGCAGTGTTTTTTACGGGATCTTAACATGACATCTGTATCCTCTAAAACTACGATCTGAAGCATTTTTTTAGTGTTATAATTATTATTTCACTATCGAAATAAACGGAATTTGACGGATTTTTGAGTGCATAATGAAGCCATCTGTTTTGGATAAAATGTCAAAATACGGTTTACAATGTTAGCTGACATTTTAGGTGATTATGTGTTCATTTACACACACTGTGCACTTGAACGTGATTTTCGGCGATAAGCCAAACACTCATGTTTATTTTATTTGTTGCTTTCTTGGATGAAATGGGCATTGGTTGAAAACGTTAGGGCATATTATTTAAACATTCATGTGGGCCACTCTCCCTTGTTTATAACAAAGGATATTGTCATGCGAATGTTTAGAGCGTCTTGCATGAGATATGAATTTATAAAAATATATTGAGGGCAACTTACAGACAAATTACAGACAAGGGGCCAACTTACAGCCATACAATTAAAATGTAGAAAATGTATACCGGGTGCGTAGTCAGCCCTGATAATCCGCAGGGCAAAAATAAATAATCTCCTGATATGCCCCTCTTGTTTGTTTTCGCGTTAATTTAGTTTCAGAAAAACACCCGTTAATTAGCAGTTAATCTTTAAACCACTGTAAAGTCCACTCCTTTTCCTCAATTTAATAGGAATTACTATGAAACTACATACGTTATGCGATTTTCAGCCATTTTCCATATCTTCCCCAGTTATTATTTTGTAAAATAAGTGTTAATAATGTTGTCTTTGGAATCTTGCGCAAGATTGACATATTTCGGTTATTCTGCAACGTTCTTTTGCTATAGGATACGCGTTTGTGCATAGAATCAGGCATTATTATCAGTAAAAAGCTGAGCTTTTACTGGAATATAGATATATAAGAGGGATAGATGAAAAGAGATTGTTTCCATTTGAAAAAGGATTATGTCGATAAGTCCGTTGTGACAGGAAATCGTAGGCAAGTCCGTATCTCTGAAACAAAACTGAAGCTTTAATTCTCAACGATCCCAACGTTCTTCAGAATCAGTCTAGACAATCAGAAATGTCATGACTAACAAAAGAAAATATGGGGTATTTATGTTAGTGTATCAAAGCTTTAATTCTTGGAGGTATAGTGGCAAGATTTAAATGTGCGGGAATGTTCTGTATGCATGTTTAAATAGCAGAAAACTAGGTTGAAAACTGACAAGTATACAAAAATATTGGTTTTAGGAAATTGCACTGTCTTTAGGGAGCGACCGTTATTTATGGCGGGGGGAATGGGCACTTTTTGGGGGGAACCTGAAAAAAAAATGAGCTAGCTGGGGGGAAACCTGAAATTTTTTCCTCGAGTAGTAAAGGGGGGGGGGAAGGGTAAAAAAAGGGGGGAACCTGAATTCTTTTTGAAGAAATGGGGAGAAAGACCATGTAGACCTACATGACCTCAGTCTACACAATCGACTGAGGTCATGAAGACCTGCATGCAATAAGCGATTTCAACAAAAAAAAGACCCTACAAACACAACTAAAAAGTTAATCACTTGTATATAACTAAGTCACAACCTTGATTTAATAGCAGTAACTACATCACAACTGATTTTAAAGAACATAGATTTCAGTGTGGTAAATTATGTAGAAATAACAGGATTGTTTTATATGTTAAAGTTGTTCCCTGACAAAACTTTCCTCCTTCTTTTCATCTGGCCATAGTACCGAAGTGAGAAAAATGCAAAAAACAAACAAACACACAAACGAATAGGGATGATTTGTTTTTTAGTGTTCAATTTGTTGATATTTGTTATCTTTGATGTTTTAATACTGGCCACATGTTTCAGATTTGTGGTGAAAATAATTGAATAAAGGTGTTTTCAACCATTTAAAAGAAGTATGTCACTATAGAAAACAAAAGCAGTCTCAACTTTACAACGACAGGCCATTTTCTCAATAATTAGTTCTGGAGAAATTTGTGTAAAAATACAAACTATAATATACGTATCTTGACAATGGAACATTCGATTGAGTTGGGACAAACAACATTTTAAAAGAGATTTAATAATTTTAGTCCCATTGGAAGCCTACAAATGTGAGCATCTCCAATATTCAAAATGACTGTCTACATAGGCCTTCAAAAATTCTAACGAATAATACATATGATAATTGCTGGTTAAATATTTTCAGTGGTTATAGGCATATGCATTGTCAAATAGTTAACATTGACCCTTTAACATGAAAGTCCTGATAACAAGTAGTGACTTTTATTCTAACTTGTATTTTCCTATTTATGATATGATTGAACAGGAATTCCTGTTGACATGAAGTAACTTGGACCACTTTGTGTACTGGGTTACCACTGTACTTTTGCTGCATGGACAGGCAATGTATGTAAAGGGAATGGCTGTAACAGAAAAATATACTTGGAAAAACATTTATTTTGCTAATAAATTTTTATTTATTTCTATGGGTACAATATTTTATGACACATTTAAGACCACTGCCAAATTAAAACCTTGCTTTATTCAAATTGGTGGGCTGATGAAAGCACGAGATATTTAATTTTTCTGAAGTAGTACAAAACAGTGGGACCTTTGTTTCATGCACATTGTAATTTTTGTTATTTAATACGAATTGATATGGATGCTGTCCATCTTGCACCATTGAAAACCAATGCATAAAAGTAGCCCAACTGGGTCGACTACTTGAAATTATGTGACATCGCATAGTTTTATTTGGCAGCTTGAGAAATGGTGTAAAATGTGTGAAAATAAGACCAAAGGAAATAGTTTGGATTTGAAAATGTCAAAAATTAGTCGTTTTCAATGCCAGTTAGCTATTTTATCTAAGAAATTACGTTCAAGTTTTTTAATTTTATACATTGTATACATCTATAGAAAATCGCGGGGGGGTGGGTTATCAGAATTTTTTAAGTTAAATCTGCTATCGAGATTTTTTTAAACAGAACATGTTTGTATAACCTACCAAATTAGCAGATTACCGTACAAAGTGAATAAAGCACTCAGTGAAACAATTTCAAATCACACATTCTCAAATCAAATACCTAAAACAGGTAGGTAAGAAAATTACTATTAAAAATAAAACGTATTAGTAGTGATGTGAGATCTCCCGTCATTTTTATGCTCAAACGTTACTTCAACTGTTTGATTTGCGTTGGAGGGCTCGTGTAATAATTATGATATGTTGAAAATGGATAATTTATAGGTCAATCCTTCGAGACACGCGTCCGCCAGAGACCCGAACAATAGCAATGACAGTGTATTGTAAATTTGGTGTTGAGAATAAAAATGAATACTTCGTTGAAAGAAGGGCCCAAATTTACATTCTGGCCATTTGGGTTCCTACTGTGTGAAATAAAAATACAAGTTCACACTCGAAGTGGGCTAATTAATGCAAATCAGTATGGTATGAATGGAAAAAAGGCAAGGCCCAAGTCCATGGAGATGGACTTTCTATCAATGTATTTATAGCAGCACCACAATACTTTTACTATTTTTTTATTCTCTGATACCTGTTTTATCATTGTTATGTCCAGTTTCTATTGACATTTACACTACTTAATAATATGTTGTTTTTATTTCTGACAATATTTTTACCATATTTTGATTATCTGATACTTGTTTTTTACGTTATGTTTGCCATTAAACATGTCTTGTGCTTCTATTTAGTTATTTATTCCAGTTTGACAATATTGTCAGTAGTCTTTTTATCATTTTACATGCAAAAGTCACATTATTTTTTTATCTTAGTGAAAGAAGGGCCCAACCTACAGCTCAAAAATGTTTTTAGTCTTGCCATGGCAATTGAAAAATTGAAATCATTTATATTATAACAGCAGATAATGCTTTTTGTAATTAACGTTCAATAGAAGAAGAGTCAAATGATTTTTTATGCATTTCAATTCAAAATATCTAAAACAGTTTTGATGGAGTTGGGCCCTACTTTCAATGAGATATTGAATTGTGTTTAGATTGCAACAATCGGCTCTTTCGCCGACTACCATGCACGCACAGAACAGAGTAAAGGTGCAAGTACAATGTGCACGGGATTAAGTGTTAAGAATTTTTAAAGGTAATATGAACACGTTTTATTTTAATTTTGTGTCATCTAGGCCGGCAGCTGGCCAAGCGCACATCCCTATCAGCACTTAGATTGTTATATTCCCCATAACAGCTCCCTAGATTTCGCTTGGGTAAACGAGGCAATTTAGATTAAGTATCTTGCCCAGCCAGGGACACAAACACGTTGACTACAGCGGTGCTCGAACTTAATATTTACAATGGTTTTATGATCATGAGTCCTGCGTTTATCCGCTGCACCACACGTGCTTGTTTTTGTATCTACTTCGGAGTAAGCCACCTATTTGCATGCATGACATGCAAAGTAAACATTGTACTGCTATTCGAAAATGAAATGCAGAGTGAAGGCAAAGCATTATATTATGTGTGTGACGATATACCCATGTCGTTGACTTATTAAGTTATATGAAGGCAATGCCCCGTTAGCAATCATCCTGTTCCTTTATACTTGATCAAATGTTTTGTGATTTTAGATTCATATTTTCTGGGTGCAATAATAGATACCCTAACACTATTTAATAAAATTTAAAGTTCCAAACCTATGGAGACAATCATTCTTTATCCTAAGAAATAAAGAGCTACACAGCAGCTATTTGATGATTATGGACATTCTTGCGCCTTAATGCAGACTTAGTTGATGTTGCTTTATTTACGTGTTTCCGCTCCCCTACGTTTTATTTGGTTACTCTTTGGAAGGCTAATAGGGTAGAATGGTAACTGAGTGGACAGCATATTTATCTTTTGGTAGTGTTGGGAGTCATTGACACTAGTAACACACCTGAGCCTGTGAAAAACAACCGATACAAGGCATATGGTGCAAACGTTATCAAACCAGATACATAATAGTACATAATCTCTCTATTATCTCTCTTTCTCCCTTTTCTCGTTCTCTCTCTCTCCTCTCTCCCCCCTCTCTCTTTCTGGCGGGGGTCTGGAAGCTTCTGGGTTTTGTCATCTTAGAAGGTGAAGAAGTAATGTCTCAGAGCACAAAATTCATAATTCTTTTGAAGCTACAATCAATCTTTCTTTTCCTTCTTTCATTTTCCCGTCTCATTTCTCTACTTATCGTCTTCTTATTTCTCTTCCCTTTCTCCTCTTCCCTCTTTTTCTCCTCTCCTTTCCCCTTTCCTTTCTTCCCTCCCTTCTTTCCTTTCTCTTTTCTCTTTTATTCTTTTTCTTTCCTTTTTCTCTGCTTCCTCCTTTTTTTCCTTCACATTTTTTGCTTTCCTTCCCGATTTTGTGTGTGTGTGTGGGGGGGGGGGGCGGCCCCTCCACTGGTTACGCCACTGTTTACTCTGTTAGTTTAAAGGTTTTTCACATTTATTTTGGATTTGCTTTTGGATGTGGGGTATGTGTATTTGCTTTGGTTTTCTTCTTATTGTCGGTGCACACATCAGTGCTCGAAATACATAATAGCAAATCAAATTGATTGAATGATCGCTGCTCATCAACTTAACTACACAACTTTAAAAGAAATAGAAAAATATATTAGTCAAAATACAAATCATATAATCATATTACAAAGTTGTCTTTGCAACAACAAAAAACAATGTGAAAGTATTTGAATACCTATTTGAAATATATTGTGAATGAAAACTTGCAATTGATATAGGATTAGCAGATGGTCGGCCAAAAAAGATGCAAGAAATTAATCCCTAATCTACACGTACGTAGGTGTCGTATTAAATAACAAGTGCCGGCATTTTCAGAAAAATGAGAAACTTTGTGATGAAAGTTTTTACACAATATTAATGTCAAAACCATCTGTGTGTGAGTGTCTATTAATCTTATCATTCGAAATTTTAATTAGAGTTTGATTTATTTCCGTTCGAACTTCCCGTTTGATAACGAGAGACACCCTCGTGGATTTCCAATTCTCTCTCTCCCTTACTTGTCACAATCTAAAATGCTGTGACAAATCCACAGGTATATCACTATAAGTAATCACCTAGTATTTACAAGTACTAGTATTCACCTAGTATTTTAACCTGACATTTTGCACTTTTTTGAGACAGTTGAGATAGTGATATTATAATATTTTTAAAACGATATATAATTTGTTTTGGTTCCTGCTTTCTTTGACATCTAAATTTTATCACTTCCGCTAAAATTTCCTTTGCTTTCTTTTTTTTGTCTTGGCTTTAAAGGCCATTTTCTCAAACAAAATGTCAATTAGAATATTGTAATACTAGTATTAAGGTTACGAAGTGCTACTTTGCCTCTACCGTTTTTCACCCTACTTCTGTCAATTACATAGAACGCCTTAAGTTTATTGAATTCATGTTAATGCTGTTTCATAACGCAGTGTATTATATCATTATATAAGGTACAAAATCGTTTGCTTGTCCTTTACCTACCAATCGTGTTTTTGAAGTTAGGGAAAAAAGTAGGACCCTACATTTTCAGAGACTACTATTGCATCGCCCCCTTGTGTGACCTTTGACCTATGTGTATGACCTTTGACCTCAGATTTAATTTTGTTCGGGTCTGCTGTCCTTTTGACCACATGTGGTGGTCATAGGCCTCTTTTACGCAAATTCACCTCAAGATAACATTTGACCTGTTGGCTCACTCCGAAATCCTGTAAACAAAGGTCAGGCTATCCTCCCCTACCTCGATGCTAAATATCAACCTTATATGTCAAAGCCTCATAATGAAACATAACCGTACAGTTAAACAGACAGATCTCATTTTTAGTAGTATACCGTAGATGATTTTCTTTCCTAATTTTCAATTACAACATGTAATTGATAACAAAATATATACCAAGAAATGGCTCAGGACACCAAGGAAGGCAAAAGACAAGGTGGAGAGACGAGATTGTAAGATTCAAAGATGTGACCTGGATGGGAATTTTAGCCAACGGTTGGTGATAGCTGATGATGGTTGCTGATGATAACCATACACTGCAATTGCGGTTAACATATCGCTTGAAATGACTATTGCACGGTCTGGTAAGGTCCATAGAGCCGGTGTCATGATATGCAGTAACCATGTGACTGAGTATAGGAGCGCTCCCATTTTGGGTTTGTGAGCGCTCCGTTTTGTTTATCATTATTGTTTGTCAAGAAGTACAGATTGGAATATAATTTCGTAATGTGTTATATGCTATATAAGGGGTTACCAAAAAAGTAAGTTCCCCCTAAAATGCAAAGACATTTCGTTGCATAAAAAGTCTGATACTTTAATTTAACTCGAAATGCTAATATGGTGGTCCAGTTTCTATTAACATTTCGTACATACAGTACTTAAATAATATGTTGTTTTTATTTCTAACAATATTTTTACCATGTTTTGATTATCTGATATGTATTTTTGTCATGTTTGCCATTAAAACATATCTTGTGCTTCTATTTAGTTATTTATTCCAGTTTGACAATATTGTCAGATGTCTTTTTATTATATCATTTTACATGCAAAAGTCACATTATTTTTTATCTTAGTGAAAGAAGGGCCCAACCTACAGCTCCAAAAATGTTTTCAGTCTTGCCACGGCAATTCAAAACTTGAAATCGTTTATATTATGATAACAGCTGATATAACTCTAAAACAGGTTTGATAGAGTTGGGCCCTACTTTCAATGAGATATTGAATTGTGTTTAGATTGCAAGTACTTTCAAATTCGAAACACAATCAGCTCTTTCGCCGACTATCACGCACGCACAGAACTGAGTAAAGGTGCAAGTACAATGTGCATGGGTTTAAGTGTTAATATTTTTTAAAGGCAATATTTACACTTTAAAAAAAATTGTGTCATGCACATGGTTAAAATCGGTCATTAAAGGCTACCTTGTAACGAAAATCCAACTATACTGACGTAAACAAAGAGATCTACCAAATAAACAACTTATTGTTTTACGATCAAAGAAATGATTTTTATATCTACTTCGGCGTAAGCCACCTATTTGAATGCGTGACTGCAAAGTAAACATTGTACTGCTATTCGAAAAATGAAATGCAGAGTGAAGGCAAAGCATAGTCTGTGTGTGGCAATATACCGGTGCCGTTGACTTGTTAAGTTATATAAATGGCCATGCCCAGTTGGCGACCATCCTGTTCCTTTACTTGCTCAATTGTTTTGTGATTTTAGATTGATATTTTCTGGGTGCAATAATAGATACCCTAACACTATTTAATAAAATTTAAAGTTTCAAACCTATAGAGACAATCATTCTTTATCATAAGAAATAAAGAGCTACACAGCAGCTATTTGATGATTATGGACATTCTCGCTCCTTTATGCAGACTTTGTTGATGTTACTTTATTTACGTGTTTCCGCTCCCCTATATTTATTTTGTTACTCTTTGGAAGGCTAATAGGGTAGAATGGTAACGGATTGGACAGCATATTTATCTTTTGGTAGTGTTGGGAGTCAATGATCCTAGTAACACATCTGAGCCTGCGAAAAACAACCGATACAAGGAATATGGTGCAAACTTTATCAACCAGAGTCATACATAATAGTACATAATCTCTACATGTATTCTCTCTCATTCTCCCTTTTCTCGTTCTCTATATCTCTCCTTTCTCTCTCTCTCTCCCTCCCTCTCTCTCTCTCTCACTTTCTCCCTCTCTCTCTCTTTCTCCAAGGATTATTCAATTCATAATTAAAAGTTGATTCACAACTAAGGTTTACTCTGTTAGTTTAAAGGATTTTCACATTTATTTTGGATTTGCTTTGGATGTGGGGTATGCAGTCAGTCCTGAGGTCACAGTGACACAATTGATAACCGTAGAAATTGTTGTACGAGGTCAGAAGGCATGGATTTGCACAAACACAAAAGACACGCGTCCTTGCTCTTTGTTTGATTCCCCACACAGGTCTGTAGTGCAAATCAGTGATGTTTTTCGCCATGTTAAAGTATAGGGGAATTCATGTTCAAACTGGCAATCTATGAACTAACCGTGGTTTTCGCTTTCTCAAAACAGATACAGCTTCACGTGCGCAGACTTTTTACAGATAAGATGTCCCTTTATGATTTGATCAACTTTAAAATGATGTGGGGCTCCTGAATTTGTCAAGACCACGCATTATTTAAACACGATTTTTTTCACTTTTTCATCCTTGTTTTTCAACCCCAGAAATATCATTATAATTATAATTATACCATCTGAGGTATGAAGTAGACTTTTAGCAACATTTCTGCAATATTTGTAAAATGAAACAACGTATTTACGAGCCCCAAAAACGAAGTTGTTTCAAATGTTTTCTACCAACTGGAGAGGTCAGCGCTGCACCATTGTTTTCATGTGAAAAAGAAAATAAAGCATGCAAGCGTGACCTGCTGTCTCACTGTATGTGTACTTGCTATAGCTTTCTTATTGTCGGTGCACACATCAGTGCTCGAAATACATAACGTCGGCTGCATCACATACTGTTCTATCTCATATTTTTGACATTTTTGAGAAAATTCGGTATTGTTAATATGACGTTGAACTCTTCATAATTACAGAGTTTCAGACTTGAACTCTACCTAATTAATGAGATATTAATTAGCAAATTTGATCTATGTGCATTTAATTCAAATTTATTTTTTCACA
>JAMKCH010042856.1:0-16914 GCA_023653785.1 Ophioderma brevispina
ACTGCATCAAGATTGTTGACTAATTTGCTTAGAGAATTCGCAGCAAAATGAATTTAATGCTCTTGGAGAAAATTTGTCATTGTCAATGAGAGAATGAAAAAAATATTCGGGAAGAATTTGTTTAAATATGTTGTATGGAACCTGGAAGCATTGGTGTGTATAATTGCCTCAGGCCAAAGGATGATCGTCTCGACACAATCCCACAATACAATGCGTGTTTCATTTTATGTATTATGTATGTAGTGTTGTGTGAAAAAAAAACCTACGAATAAAAATCCTATATATATTTATGATTTATGGCCCTTGAACATTTCACCCGATACGTATGGCATCAATACACAACCACACATGTATTGAAAGTTTAATACTCTGAAAAAGGGGGACAATTTTCCACCGCAGCTGCACAAAAGTACTCAAAACTACACGTTGAAAACAAGTTCCCAGGATATCAGTAAAAATGTTAGTGAAATCTAATTTTTCCCAAAGATGGCGCCCTCAATTTTCTAACAAATCGTGCTTTTTGCACATACACAATGCTTGTCCACAAACTAATCGCTGTCTGAAATAGCTAAGCTCAGCTTAAGTTTGAAAAGGTAATGGTTTCCAAACCCTGGACTAGTTTAACGCAATCGGCTGACATTGAAACCATTCCATAGGACAGTACGGTGGTTGACATTTGGCCTCCAGTCATACGTTAACGTGTCAAACGATTTACATATTAATCATTGTATCAAAACATTTAATTTGAGCCTATTTTACTTAAAGGGGGATGGCCAGATTTAAGTATTTAATCTTGATAGTTTCCTTCATCCCAAAACCCCTTATGTAAAATTTCGCGCCGATATTTCAATCCGTTTTGATGTGAGAGCTAGAAACGCGATTTTGCGAGCCCCACTGTGTAAAATTTATATTGGTCAACCAAAATGGAGTCAATTTTTGCTCATAACTTCCAAACCAAACACACTTTAGGCCTAAGATTTCACAGGGTAAACGAGAAAAAATAGTAGCTTTCTTTTGATACCACTTTTTTACCTCCATGCCACATTTTACCTTGTATCTTGCTAATGAAACAATTTCAAGACACATCACCATTGACTTTTTGGTTCCTTGAATCTACCCAGAGAATTTTTACATGATTGAAGCATTTTAAATATTTGACCCCTGTATTACCTTATCCCCCTGTGACCCGGCAGCAATATGTAATATTGAATCCTGACCCCAAACTAATATAACATAAACAGACCATCAACCTTTTGTACCTTTTTAGCTGAGTAAATTCTCTGGGCTCCTGGTCTACTATCAGGTCTATTAGATTCCCCTAACAGGGTCCTAAATCCCCCGATTGACCGAAGTGAGACCCAAATCAATTAAGCGACATTAAAAATTTTAGGCAAATCGACGGAAATTGGTTGATCGAAATGTAGCTGAGAGTTACTTATTACATATGAGCAAACGTCCGGGCAAATCTACCCATGCTATCTTTATCAGACGTATGTCTGTATATTAAAATTGGTCTACTTTTAATTCCAAAATGGTCTGACAGAAGACAGTAATGTGCACTGGGGGGGAGGTACTCCGCCTTTTGCCAGTGAAAAATTGGACTCTGTCACAGTTTGGATAGAGGGCTTGGTGTTTAGAGCTTAAATTGGATCATGTTATTGTTGAAGTCTTCTCTAGGGCCGAAGGCTTGTGTTGTGTTTTGTGAGAAAAGGTGATTTTGGGTGATTCTGAGGCAAGTTATGTCAAGAAATGAAGGCCGCTAGATACTTGTCAATCCGTATAGTCCATTTCCCTAATGGGGGTATCATATCTGAGGAAATGTAATAATGAGTGTGCTTGGAAAGAGTTGGAGCAAGGGGTGAATAAATGGACAAAATGTTTGAAATCCGAACAGCAATCTGGGGATTGATTTATAACAGGACATTCACGATTTTACTGAACAAGGGATATAAGGGTTGTTATTGTTTTTATCCGACCCGAATGCTACCTTTTTTGAGATGGTTTCACTTGCATTTGGACATGAAGAATGTGGAAGGCAAGGAATCAATCCAATATCCCATAATACATTGTGTCAAGTTTTATCACTAATAATGCTGGTAATCTGTACATCGTGGTCTTTAATTTCTCATCCTATTGTGTTTATGGGATATGGATTGAATTGATTAATGGTCTTAATCCTGACTCACCTACATTGGTGGCCTCCAATGCATCATACATCCTTACTATGTCCTTGGCTACTAAAGCACCCACTTGAAGTGCTCCAAGGGGCTTCGCCTCTTGTATAGGCTGTTGATTGTCCTATCTATTTGACAATTTACTGTCTCACTTAATAAATCAACCTTTAAATATTTGGCTTTTGCGGGGGACAAGAGTTAATTACAATCCACAAAATGTTTAAATGGGAAATCACGCCCAATTTGATATCTTAAAAACCATGACGATTTCAAATATAGTGATTTCGTTTTAGTTCTTGTTTGAGCTGTTTGTTATCAGGCAAGATGCGCCGTTATTTTGCTTCCCCCTTTTTTTCTTCTTTTTTAAAACCAACCTACTAAGCGTAAGTAAATTGTCGTGCCGAGCGCTCCGGTGGCGCGGAGTGCCCTCTCTCTTCCTTAAGCGTTTGGGCAGACTCCTCCATATTCTTTTTTGCTGTGGGGGTTCGCCACCTCTCCCGCACAGCAGTCGTTACTTTGCCCAGCAGGAATATTCTGGTTACCCATTTTATACATCCTGGGTGAGAGAGTATTGAGGTAAGCGTTTACTCAGTCCACAACACGTTGGCCGCAGTGGGACTCGAAACCCACACAACTTTGGATGCGGGCGAATTTTCCATCCCCTGGACCACCGGCTTAAGTGAATCACGAAGTTTGGGGAAGAAAATTTAAAAAAGCAAAAAACTAAATAATTAATAATAAAGGCAAAATTACAATGGAAACAAATAAAAAAATTTAAATATAACTAAAATACAAAATTTCGCGAATTAACACTTGAACAATGAGTGAAAAAAAGAAAACACTAAAAAGACAAATAACAAATAAGATTTAAGAAAAACAATAATCAAATTAATTTAAATACATAAAATAATATATGTAACTTAAATAAAAACAAAATTAATAACAACATACCATGTAAAAATAAATAAAAAAATTCAACTAAATGAAAATACATCAATAGATTAATTACTACAATAAAAATGACCTAATAAAATTAAAAATCTTGAAAATGATAAAAAATTAAAAAATGATACTTTCTTCTCCTTTATTTCCATATCATCAACATTTATAACGATCCAATACAAGAAGTGAAAAATACAATATATGCTAGGTACCACAGTCAAGTTGGTCAGAACTCGGGCACCTCGTTCATAAAAAGTATATCAATATTACAAATAAAAACTATAAACGTTGCCACGAATGTTTAGGTACTTATTAATGAATGAATCAAAACACTGCCCAAAATTAAGTTATAAAGGTATACCCATCCGAAATGATTATGCTTAAGCTGCTTTTTAAACACGCATACATGTTTTTATACACTTAATGTTGGGTGGATAATTCATCCAGTATTGTGGGCCATTGTTCTTATCCCTCTTGACGAAAAACTTTCTTACCATGTCTAACGTAAACTCATCTGTGCTTCTTGTGTTACGATTGTTTCTATAATTAAGTAATAACAAAAGACATTTGAAGTTAGTGTGACACAAAATTGGAAACATTAAACACTCCAAGTATCGAGTTTGTACGGCCACCTTTTGTGTTAGATGAGACGGGGAATCTGGTTAGTTTGGAAGGACTCGTCTGTGAAGCTTGGAGGTCTCCCAGACAGTTGTGAAGGGGGTCTAATTGCATAGTTCAAATAAAGAAAATATCTGTACTTTGTGGCAGCTAGTACAGGGCCCTGGTATTGTTGTCAAGGGTGCCCTGATGGTGGTATCAGACAGGACCTAATGTGGTGGACAAATTTACTAATGCAACAAACCGGTTTACGTCCTGATAAGGTTCCGCACTGAACCAACAACGCCTAACCCTGACCGGCCCGCCCACCGCGAAAGCCGAGAACCGCGAATTCTAGTTTTTTGGAATGCAAATGGGGCAGCTGGTGGAAGAACTGCCGTCAAAAGAAAATGGAAAGATTTTTAAGGTCTAAGTTTTGTTGGCCAAATATTGGATCTGCTTCCCGTCTATTTACTGTGCGTTAAGGCTAAATATTGCGATCCTGTACTGTCTAAATCGCACTATACCGTTACTGAGTATATTATATTATACATGATCTCACCTTACCTACTCTGATAGTATATACATGTGCGTTATTCGTGCAAGGTAATAAGCCCATATCTGATACAATATAGGTGCAATCAAGTGTGCAATGTAATTTATACCACTTTTACTGTATATTAAACATGCATTTGTATGCACTCTACAGAGAACAACAGCATCTTACAACAATAATAAAGACGAAATTACAGAATACCCTACAGCCACGACATCCAGCATAATGGATAAAAACTGAAAAATCTGAAGTTTACTAATTTTAACTCATGAAATAAGTATGTTTCAGGAGCCTTTTAAAAGACAATCGTGCTTCTCTATGTTACCTGGGAGCTTGTTCAAGAGCCAAGGACCAATTACTTTGAATGACCGGTCTCCATCGATACGCTTGGTAAGAAGAAAACAAGCCATGTAACATATACTCCGTAGCCATCGGGCTTGTACCATCAATTATTTCCAAACAAGCCAATTAGACCCCCATTAGTAGGTATGATGTAACACTTTAAACAAAAGACAATTTTGTATTTGCATAGACGAATTTTGTTATGTGATACGTTTCCTTACCGGCAACACGTAAGAGAGACAAAAGTTTGACGAACTCTGGTCACGACCGCAATGCGAACAACAAACCACACAGCTCTCTTTTGCAAGCGGCTGGTCTTTTGAGATCCTATTCACTATGAGCTAGTAAAATCTCATTCCCCTTGTCCCTTTCCGTGCCTTTCATTCCTTCACCAGTGTATTTAGAATAACACCCCCTGGCTTTTGGGGTTACGACTGTTTCTATAATTAAAGTAATTAAAAAGACATTTTTGAATTTAAGTGTGAAACCAATTGAACATTCACCCTCCCCCAAGATCGAGTTTGTACGGCCACCTTTGGTAATTAGAAGGGGAATCTGGTTAGTTGGGAAGGACTCTCAGTGACATCTGGGAAGCGCTCCCAGACAGTTGTGAAGGGGTCGCATTGGATAGTTCAAAATAAAGAAAATATCTTGGGACTTTGTGGCAGCTAGTAAAGGGGGCCCTGGTCTTGTTGCAAAGGGCCTGTGGTCGTTATTCAGACAAGGACCCTAAGGTGGTGACTAAGTTTACTAATGCAACATTACGTCTGATAAGGTTCCGCAGGACCACACCCTTACCTTGGAACCCCCGCCGCAAACCGCGAAAGCCCGAGAACCGCAAATTCTATTTTGAATGCAATGGGGGCAGCTGTGGAATAATTGGCCTTCAAAAGAAAATGGAAAGATTTTCAGTCTAATTTTGTTGCAAAATCTGGACGGCTTCCCGGCTATTTTACTGCGTTTAAGCTAAATTATAAGTTGTCGTATCATGTACTGTATATCGGCGCACTATACCTTTACTGAGTATATTTATATTATAACTGATCTCACCTTTTTTTAAAACCTACTCTGTATATATATGTGCGTTATTCCGTCAAGGTATGAAGCCCATATATGATACAATATATTGCAATCAAGTGTGCAATGTAATTATACCACTTTACTGTATAGTATAATACATGCATTTGTATGGCACTCTACAGAGAACACGCATCTTACAACACATATTAAATACAAATTAATATACAGCACGACATACAGCATAATGGATAAAAACTTACAAATCTGAAGTTAATAAAAATTTTAAGCATCAGGAAATAAGTATGTTTTCAGGAGCCGTTTAAAGACATCGTGCTTCTCTAATGTTACCGGGAGCTTGTTCAAGAGCCAAGGACCAATTACTTTGAATGACCGGTCTCCAAATCTACGCTTGGTAAGAAGAAAAACAAGCCATGTAACATCAGAAGGCCGTAGCCATCGGCTTGTACCATCAGAATTATTGTCCAACACATACAAATTTAGACCATTAGTAAGGTATGATGTAAAAGACTTCTAAACATAAAGACGAATTTTGTATTTGATACGTTCCTTAACAGGCAACAAGTGAAGAGAGAACAAAAGTTGTGACGAACTCTGGTCACGACCGCATGCGAACAACAAACCCACAGCTCTATTTTGCAAGCGCTGGAGTCTTTTGAGATCTATTCACTATGAGCTAGTAAAATCTCAATTCCCTTGGCACCTTTCAGTACCTTTCATTCACCAGTGTATTTATATTAGAAAATACACCCCCTGCTTTGGGGTATGATATATGATACCCAGATCACACAAGGTCAGTTTGTGTCAATGTATGTACAAGTACAACCCACTGAACTATGTCCTTGGTGGATGAGCATATTGTAACTCATAGTGATTTATTGGCGCCGTATAGTAATGTTGGCAAAGCCAATACGGGACAAGACCAAAGATCAAACAGCGTGGTTGCAAGCATCAACGGTGATAAATCTATAGACCAGTTAACATCCTACGTCACTTTCTTTTGTTGACTGCCAATCCAGCAAAGATAAGATTAGCCAGTAGCTTCCCCAGAATTGCATTGCTTCCATTGGGAAGTTTTTGTACAGGTTGTCATGTGGATCGTTATAGAGAAGAAACACTCTTAAAATGCAGTTTGTGACCAGTACTGTCATTTAGCCATGTTTCATCACTAACGACCCCATCAGTACCTGTGACAAAAACCTCCATTGGAAGCAATGCATTGTGGGAAGCTACTGAAATCCTCTCTTATCCATGCCTGCCAATCGTTGTGGCCCATAGTATTAAACTCTAACAGATACAATTGCCCATTTGTAACAGCCATGCCGACCTATTTCAAGATACCAGTCCCTAAGTTCATACACTTGCTGTTTTACTGTCTATAATTCGCCATAGTTCTGAATATGGTAATTTATACTCTTACAGAGAGCTCCAATCTTATTGGACATACTCATAGTGGAATCAAACATAAACCAAAGGTTCTTTACACACACAGATGCAGGAACAGAAATGTCATACAGATCTTAATGTATTGGAGGCAGATTTTTCAAAACACAGGGCGTGCCAAAGACAGTAAATTCTGTCTTTTCTTGATTCATCTGAAGCATATTGTTGACATCCAGGTGTTTCCAGTTTGAAAATTTTTGAAGAGCATGCCCAGAATCACTTGGAATCTTTGGATTAAACTCATAGAAAAGCTGAGTATCATCAGCATACGAGTGAAAGTTAACATCATGATTCCTAATAAGTTCACCGACTGGATGAGTATACATTGTAAAACCTAGCGGGCCTGAGGAACAGAGTAGAAGTTGAAAATAATGCTGCTTGCACATTTCATGGTCAACCATCACTCGGGTACTTCGGTCAGTAAGATATGATGTAAACCAGGCGAGAGTAGTGTCTGTGATACCAAAACTGGTTTCAAGCCGTTTAATCAAAATATCATGGTCAATGGTATCGAAGGCAGCACTCAAGCAATACGAGCAAAGAGCCTTATTAGCATCCAGGGCTTAAAGAATGTATTTTCTAACTTGGAGAAGGGCGTTTCAGTGGAATGATGAGTTTTGTATGCAGTTTGCAATGGCTTACCAAGATCATGACCGCCAACATGCTGTATTATGGGGCCTTCTCAATCAATTTGGCAATAAATTTGATATTGGCAAGTACATCATGACACAAGGGATAATAATACAATACTTCAAAGATTGAGGAAATATGCCTGTCAAAAGAGAACTGTTTAATATATCATGGGTAATAGACACTTCACGTTCTGTTTAATGAGCCAGGAAGGAAGTGTGTCCACAGTGCAGGCCTTATTGGACATTTGACCAATTTCAGCAACTTCAGAGTCAGAGAGTATATACTTGAAAAACCTGGCATAAAGAATTGCAATCCCTTACTGCCTGGAGAGGTTCAGCATTGATAGTCTTATTGTACCTGATCTTTTCAAACTTATCAACAAAGAAAGTCATGAAATCACTGGCAAGATAAGCGCCAGAGTTTTCGCTAGCGCTAGACAAAGCTATTGAAGAATTCAAAAGACTTCGTGTTATCATGGTTATGAACATGTCCTTATAGTACTACATCAAAGAAATTTGTCAGTAAAAAGTCACGTTTAGCATAAATAATGAGTTTACTGATTTTGTCTTTCTGAACAATAGCGAATTCTAGTCAGAACGTGATTAGTCTGATTTGCGGCATCTACGCTGAAGACGCCTTCGAAGTTCAACCCGCCCCTCCTGGTGGATATACCAAGGAAGGTGAGTCCTGATGGTATGTTCCTTAGTGACAATTGGCAAAAGTTCGCCAGACCAGAAGCTGCAAGGTCTCAGAATAATCACAGACTGTATCTGCAACATCACAATCAACAGGGACTCCACAAAGACTATCACTGAGGAGAGTATTGAATTGACCCGGGTGAATTGATCAATGGCAAATTACGAAATCACACGAGGTTTTTATAACCTTCGCAGGAGGTGGTTTAACATACTGAACAGCGCATTTTCCACTGAGATGATCCGATACCACATATATGTCAAGGACGTCTGCATTATCATCACCAGCCGAGCAAGCACTAATCAAGGTTGTACCGGGGTTATGTTTGGTCCATGGACGTGTTGGCAAAAGCGATATACGAAGACAAAGTGAATAAGAAACCTATCAACATGAACATGAAAGTCACCGAGAATGATTCAATTAGTCAGGAGTAGTACAAATGTCTCGCGAATTGCTCGAACTCGAACTGGAAGTACTAAGGCCATGTGGTATAGCAAACGGAGTGGGTCGATACACCGCTCAAATGAACAGACTTAGTTTTGTCAGCGACATGATATTTTAACAAAGAAAATGTGTATCGATGGTTTCCACCAAGCAACAATAGTTTCACAGTATCTATGAAAATAGTAATGTCCTACAATCTTTGTCATAGATACTTTTTTATTCATCTTTCCCCGTAGATGGCTATCACACGCAAGTGTTGAAAATTCTTGCAAAAATTATAAAATATTATGCTGAATTATTTTAGCTGAAATCTGCACTCAACCGATATCTCGGGAACCGTATGCCAAATTTTTGATCAATAAAGCATTTGAAAGAAAAAAAAAATAGAGTACATTCTACAAAATTTTTTAATTCAAATAGTAAATTATCTCTTTTTCTCTCTTTTTTTTTTTTTTTTTTTTTTTTTTTTTTTTTTTTACGTACCACATCCCTTGGACAAACATCAATTCAGAGCAGGTGCATTGGATTGTCCCATTTTTCGAGCAAAAGTAATTGCACGTGCTTCTATAGTGACTAACATTGATCCAAGAGAGCGGCGAGTTCTTTTAATGAGGTAAGTGTCAATTACGACAAAGGTTGTAGGTGCTAGGGAAACACCACGAACTCAAAGTCAAGTCCCCTGTCTAATGACATATTATTTAGTCCTCTCTTGTTAAGTTACAAATCATGCACGGTGCATTGTGGGACGGATTTTAGGCGGCATGTCTTGCGGGTGATTGCGTGGGCGGCCTAGAGGGAAGTGTTCCATGGGAATTTCTTCAGAAGTGACATTAGCGGCATCTGGGGTAATTAAACCATGATTAAACCCACTAATTGAACATTAGCTTGCTTGTATTCCTGTCTAGTCTACCATTCTCGGGTCATCAATCTATACAGAGTCCGGCGATCTAGAGTATAATATCTATAGGCCCATCGCCCACATGTTAATTCTCCAATGATAGCTGGCCCCTATTATTTATTAATAATAGGTTAATAATTACACATTTACTTCTTGCGAGAAAAATTGGAAAAATCAATGCACGTGCGCTGCAGGAGCGAGGTGCATGATTGGACCGTCAAAATTCAGCGAAAGCGCATTGATTTGTACGCGAAGTGTAACTGGACCTGGACCGTTAGTAAATACACAGATTAGAGAATAAAATATAGGATTTGTTGTTTTTGCCTATCTACATATCGTGTCATATTGGCGGGCAGTCCAATATTTTGAGTAATGGAAGCCAGCGCCGCTCCGTAAGACTATTGGACTGCCCATCCAGTGACACGATATTAGATAGGCAAAACAACAAATCCTATCTTTTATTCTCTAAATATCTGTGTATTTACTAACGGTGCAGGTCCAGTTGCACTTCGCGTACAAATCAATGCGCTTGCGCTGAATTTTGACGGTCCAATCATGCACTCGCTCCTTGGTTGTTTTAATCACCGACAATATTTTTTTCAATAACATTAGTTAAAAGGGAAAAAAATATTCCACCACAGTCAAAATGAACCAACCCTACTAGCTGCGTGCACTGAGTAACCTTATACACGCGCCGCGTAACCTTGCGCGACACGTACATCTAATACGTCCTCATATAATAGAGGCACACCAATGATATTGCGTGTTCGTTTACGTAGCACACTGTTACACATGGGGAACCCACAGATCTCTCTTACACCGACCCAAAGTACCGTAATTGTAAAAGTAATTAAAGGCACTATCAGTGATTTGATAATTAGAAAATCGAACAAAGCATCAAAAATCACATTTTTGCATGTCTGGAACAAGTATAGGTATCCCCACCTACCCTACAAGTTATAAGACCATAATGCAGCCTCAGAATGAAAAAGTCTGGTATTTTTGTCATTGATGTCCGTAGGACACTTACTACACACATAATTGAATTGAGGTTCGTATCTTTGAAGAGTGCTGTTTTCTTAATTTTCTGTTACTTTTTCAGTTGGAAAAAATTACTTGTGCGAATTCTACATATGTATCCTTCCCAAGGTATTCCGGCAAATTATATCAAATATTTTGACACTTCAGGTTAATCACTGGGCAAGAGTTCCATATGTACCCCCGTCAAAGTTCTACATGTAACAAATTCTTTTTTATTTTTGGCCTTAGGGTTGGGATATGTTGTTATTGTAAAGCCATATATAAAAGGAATGTTTGTTTCCTGTAGAATTTTAAAGGGGGTACACATGGAACTTTCCTGAAAATATGCCATCAGAGATACTATCAAACCAACCATATCGAGATCCCTTACAATGAACACAACTTTTAAAATAAAAAGGACATTTTGTTAAATATTTTCTCATAAGTCCCCTAGCGAGTCACGTGCCCAGATAAAAGACACAAAATATGACTTGTCTAAAAATCTTTACGTAAGGCATTTCCCAAGACATTTCCTTTGGGACCAAATTGAATTGAAATATTTACGCACAAAAAAAAAATAGTGCCTAGATATAGACCGGTCTCATGCCATGCCTGATTTCTCCACTTATTATCTTTATTATTATTGTTGTTGTTGTGTTTTGCTCAACATTTTTTCCGCTTCGTGGCAATTTTTTTCCTGACAACTGAAAAAAAACCCCGAAAATTGGGCTTATCGCTTAGGGCTATGTGCGGTAAGTGACTCCACATACAAAATAGCGATCGGTATGCCAGACATTTTTTTATTAACGACATATGATATAGCGACATAAAGTTTATAGACCATGTCAGCTAGCATTATTATCTTCGCAGCGAACAATAGTCTGCCGATGAAAGAATTTTCAAAAGTGTTATTTTTAGGATATAGCCTATATTCTAAACCGATATACGATATACGAAACAGATCAAAATTTTGAACCATTCAAATGTTAGATGGTAAAATTGTGAATTATGGTAAGAAGAAATCCTTGATATGCTCTGTCAAAATGGCGGTGATAGGCCCTATTTTCCCCTTACGTACAACACCCACCAATTGAGGATACTCCTGTACCAAAGAAATCCCCAAATGCATGAGGTAGACCTGTAATATAAAATGTTCCAACTACCTTGGTAGCTCTTTATAGTAGCGTGTGATGACGTCCGTTTGATTTTTCGCATGTTGACTTCTGTACATTTACCAAAGTGAATAAAAATCACCCACCTTCTCTGTCCTTAACCCACGCCTTTAGTCCTTGGTAAGATACCCATATTTCTTTTGATTTCCTTATACATTGTATTGACAATTCATTCCAAGGATGACAGGTGTATTTGTTTTGTGTTATACAGTGGCTTAAACAGACCTTTACAAATGGGGGGGCTGAAGGGGTGCCAAGACTTTTTTTGCGGGGCAAATTTGGGTCATTCTCCATAGACACTGTACAAAGGTCAGTTCATTTGGGGGCGGAAGGGGGGGGGCAAGGGTTTTGTTTGGGGGGGCTCTCGCCCCCCCTGCCCCCCCCCCCCCCCCCCCGCTGGTTACGCCACTGGTTATAATCATTGAAGAAGTGTACCGTTGTTCAAATGGAAGAATTTCTTACCACGCTTAGAAAGACTAAATTGTGTTTTTTTTTCAACGGGAGTATAAGAGACAGGTGTGAAAGTAATCCTAGTCCGGCAGGTATCATAGTCCGGGCTCCATAGACGACAACGAAATAAAGCGTGAAACTAATGTTGCGTGAAGAGTCAACTGAATCGATTGCCCTATATTGTTCACCATTGTTCCCGGACTGTGAGCCCGGAGGAATCTCCTGCCACACCTGGAACAATTGTAACAAGGGTGCCATATGCCTAATGGATAGTTGATATGGTGTGATTGAATCCATTCTAAGTTATTGTGTCAATAATTCCTTATTCCCACATGCATGTATTTGCCACCTAGATCCATCTTAACAAGAATTTACAACCAACTTATTTTGAAAGACTTTTGTAAAATTGATATTTTTTATTTTGATTTAGAAGTTGATTGGTAAAAGCCATCATGATAGCCTCAGAGGTGATATACATTGCTTATAGGCTGAAGGGTTCGAAAAATACGGAGTAACATTTGTGTGGTCTTTGAATTTAGAGGGACACAATATGGCATGAACAAAAATATTCAGACATAATGAAATGGAACCTTACTGAAATCACTTCCACTAATTTGAAAACAATTTGGGCGTTTACATTTGTAAAAAAAAAGGGGGAAAGGAAATAAATATTATTTCCTTGTAAGCTTCAATTCTCAACCAAGGATGCTGACATAATTGTCAGCATTTTATCATCAGCTTACAGACCATATTGCTTTTGGATATGTGCTAATCCACGGCTAATCCATCTTCAATATCAGATTCATATCTTATACCATGTTTTATCCCGGTCTGAATGCTGTGAATTGTGTCACAAGACGTGCAGATGCAATAAATTTCCTGGACGGGATTCATGTACCTTGGATTTTCCATGGCCGGAATCTGCCACGAACTCTTGTTGTTTTTACTGTTTTTACAGAAAAATATGTTTTCAAAGTTGTGGAAGTCATAAGCGTCTATTTCATTATGTCGGGAACTCAGAATATTTTTTCATGCCATGCATCCCTTTAATTAATGCAGGGCCGTACGCGCGTAAGCAGGATTTGAGGTCTGCGAAACTCGAAGACGAAAATGGGACTCTTTTTTGGTAAATAAGTGGACTTAACCCCCTTGAACGGATCCCCTTTTGTGAAACTTTTAAACATACTCATCACCCAAAAGTTTGACTTTTGTCAAGATTTCTCTAAATTTTGGACCCATTTTATAAAAAGTACAGCAAAAACGACAACCTTTTTGCCACTTTTGGGCCCGTTACGGCCTGCTGTAATAAAAAAACATTGATAATGTAGTCGGAAGGCCACAGCTCTATGGTATCGATCTTCCCATGTGTTGTGATTGATTATAACGGTCCCTGTTTACAATTTAACCCATCAGCCATTTTCTTTGTTATTCTCCAAATGCTGACATTCAGTTGAAAGTGAGCCCTTATGAAGGTTGTATGTATTATAAAACAAATAAATTTCAGTATTCATTTTAGAGCGAGTTTTGTTACAATTGACCCACAACATGGATCATTTTGAAACACTTGGACTTCCTCTTTTTCAAGCTTTTTCATATTGATTTCAAATCGTAAGGAGGCTCCCGGCTTGTTCTTTTACTCGAAAAAATTGTGGAAGCACAAGACAAAATATACATCCTTACTTTTCCGAACATTGGGAGAATTTCATTCAGCTACCATAAGGGAAATATACGCTTCGATTGCCAAAAAGTGGTTTACAATTTGTCCCGGTCTTCCCATATGAACACGAGCCAACAGGATGATATATGTATTAATAGCAAATCTGGATTACTAGGATCTTACACGTTTCGAACTTTGAAGTGCGATCTCCATTTCGCTATTTTATATTTTTTTGTTGAAAAAAAAAAATGTCTTTACTTTTGATTACGTTTTGTAAGACCAGTGAAAACCGGGTGGGGGAATGCTTATTCTGTGCGCCGGCCATACCATATTTGCAGATTCAGAATGATAAATCAGTCGTTTTCTCGACTTCGTATAGTCCAATTTGAGGAAAAAATAGTTTAAAAGCATTGGAGTTTTTTCTTCAGAAAGTAAATATTAGATTGCTATTTTTGACATATATTTTATCCCTCACTCTGCATGGCCAGCGTCCACCGCTGGTGTGTAGGTCATGTCTTAGGTTTTATGCACTCTTAATGATATTGTTTTTTGTTAATAAGGGAATCGAATCAAATAAATTTAATTATTCATTTAAAAATATAAATTGATTCAGACGAGTCGAATGCAACTCAGTGAACACGTTTTTTGCAATGTGAGAAGATTTTGCCAAGTATCGTATTGAAAAACTGAAAAAAAAAAGGTGTGTTCCAACGGAGTTGCACTTGACAAGGTCTCTTACCTGGCAGTGAGAGGATAGGGCAGACGATGAGACAGAAGACTTCTTAGGTCTGCCACTTTATGTTACACGATTAAGTCCAATGCACGCCGCCAAAAGCTGTAAGAGACACGTGTGATTTTTTAAGGGACTTGATAACTTCAATTTAGGCATAGCTAATATTCTACCTTTCACCTTTGAACCAATTCAAAACCACCGAAGCATTGACTTCGATGTGAACGTGCAAGCAAGCACCACTGCAACGAATCCAGTAAACCGATGATGAATCAAGCTATCAGTAAGATTCTTCATTTATAGGCCACATATAATCAGTCTCAAGTGTTTGAAAAAAAGTAAAATGTGGATTGTCGGATTAATTAAAATGGAAAAAAAAAAGAAAACGAACTTTTTGGGACTTTATTGTTGTTAGACGAAAAAACTACCATGTAGTGGTAGTCAACTACATTCACTAATAGAGGCCCTTTGTAGTAGACCCCTAAAGGGGCATTTCGCGCCAGCAGAGCTCATCTCCCGACTCTTGCCTGAAACAAAGAGAGTTTTTGTATCTCTGGCAAAATTCATAAATTTCACATGTACACATTATAAAATATAAACATAAGGACGAGGACAGTTATAATTGACTGAAAATTGCTGCACTAAAAGTTTAGAGCAGTTCTTGTTCAGTAACTCTAATTAAATATGGTTATGCCAAATGTTTATGTTAAAATCGGTTTGTTCTCCATCTCTGTTTGAACTGCGAAGATTCCTCCCTGTAATGTACACTTATTCTTTCAGCAAGTAGTCAAGTGCGGAAAATTTGAATCGTTTATAAGCTTTTCTGCAAAGTCTTTACAAATCTCGTCTCGTCTGGCAAATAGTGAGTTCTAGAGACATGTTGCAATGTATTTTCATAAGATGGATACTGCTGGCATAACATGATTCTTTTAATGCCCTCTTCTGAACTCTTTCAAGAGAAGTAGATTGAACACTTATGAGGCTGCTGGCCACAGGAACCACAATAATGGTCTGATGAACCAACATAAATGGTGATCAGATCTTGGCAGATCATAGATGCATGATAAAGCGCTTGAGTAAACATTAAAAAGCTGTCAAGTAGCACGTTAATGAATAATTTATATACACTGTAAGTGTCCACTTAATATATGTGCGGCTATATAATATATGGCATCAACTAACACCGCTTCTGAAAAAAAAATGTCAAGGTAAATCATTACTCCTAGTAAATCGTGCATAAATCAGAAGCACCGCGAAGCATTATACAGTGGTGGTGTCAAGGGGTAAAACTCACGACATTCAAAGCGTTTTATTTAAATTATACAAACAACGAATTTGATACGTAATAGTACGGTCCTAATCCATCTTTGGCAAAATTTTTTTGTTTGGGTCAGAAGTTGATGAAAAGTTTAATGTATAAGCCCTTCTGATTGCGTTTTCGTCCCCGCTCGGTAATGACCTGAAAGCCCTTACTAGGTTATCATAAATTTTTTTCCAAATTCAAAATGCCCATTCTGTCACTACATTGCTAGTATTAGGTCATATCACCACCTTTATTAGTGTTCTTTGTGAAAAACAGACACTTAAGCGTTTAAAGCGTCTTGAAAATGCCATCTTATACTGTTTCTAGAGCCTAAACAAAAAGTCGAATTGCGACTTTTATTATTAAACAAAGCATACAATCAGTAATTTCTGGTGCCAAATACGGCGTGTTACGCTTAGCCATTACAATTCGATGAATAGGGGGCGCGATTGTTTACATTGTGAATAATCGCTGAATAGTGGCTTTAAATATACAACTGAACCATGGTTATGATATGTTAAAAACCTGAAGGGTGTAGTACTTAATTAGGACAAGCCTTATTGTCCATTTTCACGAAGAATAGTTATATTATTTTTATTTATATTATAACAATTTGTCATAAAGAATTATAAGGAAAAAAGAGGGTTGTGCATTTTAAATTTTGGAAAACAATAATGACCGACTGGTTGGCTTTAATTGAACAAGCAATTATGTTAATTGTTTAGGGCCGGTCTGCGTTTCAATTGGGTCCTTTTCTAATTCCTTGTCACACCCACTTGGTCAGGTAAAATTTTTGAATCAATCATTTCTGATTCACAA
>JAMKCH010042857.1:0-20113 GCA_023653785.1 Ophioderma brevispina
AGTCATAAAAATAACTTATTTCCAATGGGGTCCAATTAAACAAGCCAAATTTGGAATGGAAAACAAAAATATTGCACAAGGCATGTAAAAGAGAATAAATGTAGATCAACCAGCATCTAGAGCAATGCACATGTAATTAAAAATGTATGTTGAAATAAAAACCTACAGTAAAAGGGCTTGGCTTTCCAAATACATTTTAGTTGCCCTTTTGAAACTACCAATTTCCTTAATTTTTTTAATCTCATCTGGAAGAGAGTTCCAGTCATGAATAGCACAGTTAAAAAATGTGGAACCAGCACATCCCTTGTTCTTGGAACTCTGAAATTGTAAGTGCTACTCCGTGTGCTGTATTTGTGAACATTGCTAACTTTATCAAAATTTTCATGGAGGTAGGGAGCACATTGATCATTAAAAATCTTAAAAGCATGACATAGGCGAAGAAATTTTACTCTGTCCGAGACACTCAGATATCCAATTTGAGAACGTTCTTTTTGACCAACATGTGATCGGGGACCTCTATTTGTAATGAAACGAACCATTTTGTTCTGGGTAGTTTGGAGTCTGTTTTTGAGATTTGAATTGAGACCAGAATACCATGAAGAAGAAGCATAATCAAATAAACATTGAATAAGTGCAGAACATAGAAGTTTGCGACAATTTTGGTTAAGGTAAGCGGCTTGTCTATACAAAAATTTCAACCTAGCATTCGCTTTGCGAAGAACATAATTGGCAATGTCTTCCCCGGACACATGTTGGTCAATCTCAATACCAAGATATTTAACTGACTTTTTAGCATTTATTGTGTGACCAGCACTTTGGATCTTAAAATCAGATATCTTGTTTAACTTTCGTTTTGATCCATAGATGACACATTCGGTCTTCCCCAGGTGCAGCGACAACTTGTTATCAACCAGCCACTTATTACAAGAATCCAAAGCAGAGCCAAGTTTCTTGGAAATCACCTCCGGATCTTTGTGGGAGAAAAGGATTGTACTGTCATCGGCATAAAGTAAAAGTTTACAATCAGAATCAACACTAATTTCCATATCATTGATGTAACAGAGGAATAATAGTGGACATAAAAGGCTGCCCTGGGGAACTCCGCATGTGACATCAAGTGGTTTAGAGAAAGTTTTACCAATGGTAACCACCTGTGTTCTTTCAGATAAAATGATCGAAACACCACTCCACTGACTCAAGCCCCAAGCTTTCAGTTTTTCAAGAAGAATAGAATGGTTAACCGTGTCAAACGCCTTTTGTAGGTCAAGCATTACAGCCAGTAATAAGCCCCGAGACGATTGACATTGATAAAATTAAAAGGTACATGAGGCAAGAGTCAGTAGAAAAGATTGACGAAAACCAGATGTATTTATAAAACAAATTGTTCTTGGACAAGATAATTTTCAAGCTGAACATAAATAGATTTTTCAAAAATTTTTGACACAATGTTTAAAACTTACTCACTGGCCTGTAGTTTCCCACTTCAGTTCGTTATTCTTTTGGAACAGTGGTGTTACTTTAGCCATTTTAACATACATTGGAACAAGCCGGTTGTTTTAGACAGGTTGACAATGTGGGTGATAGGTGTTTTGAGAACAGAAAGCGCCATCTTTTAAAAAGTGGCAGGGATTATTATCAGACCAGTACTTTTGGAGCTCAGAATACCAAGAGTCATTTTCAATGAATCCTCAGTAACATGCTCAGAGACATTTTAGTGGAATTAGTAAGCTTGAGCTATAATTAAATTTGAAAAAGAGGAGAGTTCACAGAGAAAACATGTTGAAACTAGTTGGCAAATTGTGACCAAAACTAGATGCAAGGATAGTGAAGATTCATGAAATGTGAGCAATTTTTGAGTGTTCAAAACAAAGAGCATCATCAATCTCCAATATAACAACTACATTACTTTTTGATTTGTCACTATAACCCAAACTTTTGAGTTGCTTCCACAGTTGCTTCGAGTTGTTTTATTAATTCCAGTTAATTTGGAAATGATCCGATTTTGCTTTTAATGTCACGTTGAATTTTATTACTGAAGTTCTTGTATACTATTGTAATTTCCTTTTTCATAACTGTACTTGTTAAATTGATATAAAAGTTTGTCTCTTTCGCGCATATCATTAAGATATCAGAGTTCATCCAGGGTTCAGTCCGCGCTTCAGAAGATTTCCTTCACCGTGCAAACAGTATCCAAAATCGTGGTGAACATATCTTTGAACTTTGTTTCCATGTTAATTCACATTATGGAGATATGGATTTCATACCAGTTTCAATTTTTGAAAGTTAAAAAAAGATGGTGGCCAATTTGTATTGTTTCAGCCGCTTATTTTTTATTACCTTGTGTTGATTTTGATTTGCCCTTGACAGTTTTGAGCTGCGAAGCTAGCTCCTACAAATCGCCCTGAAACTCTGTGAGGTGTTCGTTCGTCCGTTCGTTACGGTACATTAAAATGAGATCCCATTGATGCTCTGTGTACAGCTGTCCCGGTAAATTTATTTCGAAGTGCGCATGAACACGCTTATTTTCGCGGAGTATCATTAATAAAAAAAACTATCGGGTTGGTGGCGCTGTTTCGGACCTACCGAGTTCAAAGTTCTCAAGAGAGGTGATTCCAGTCAACGGGTGGTGGAAAAGGCAGAAAAGGCAGAATGGGCCGAATCGGCAGAAAAAGTAGAATTGGGCATGCAGAATCGGCAGAACAAACAGAAAAGAAGAATGGACGGAATATGCAGGAAGAGGCAGAATGGACATGGAAGAATCGGCAGAAAGCAGAATGGCAGAATGGCAAATAGAGAATAGCCGAGGTAGCTAATCGCAAAATACAGGCAGGGTGGAAACACTTTGGTTGGGGTTCACACAAGATCTTGGCAGTTTTTAAATTTTTGAGCTTGTATATGGACCCCTGATCGTCAACAGGACAAAAATGCATTGGCCACCCGGAAAGTACATTCTTCCTTTAAACATAGCAACTGCGCGTTCTAGAGTTAGGTACAGTGTTGCGAGACATTCTAAAACAAACGATAGGCGGTATGGGGCTTACTTGGCATCTACATGTTCAGTTTCCCACGCCATTTATTAACCGTACCTCTCTCCCTGCTCATACTGCCGCTCCTTTGTTCTCTCCTATTACAGTGTTCCGACTTGTACTCAACGCTCCTGGTTTCCCTCGTCCAAAAAAAGTTACCGAGAATGAAGAAAGATTTTAAAAATACAACAATAATTAAAAACAAAACAAACAAAAGCAAACAAATTGCATGTTAACAAAAAATTAAGGAAAATGCAACAACAACAATAAAAAAAATAAAAAAATATAAACAAAATGCGGAAGAAAGAAAAGACAAATCTAAATGAAAACGCTGTATATCTGTTAGTGCTACTCTGCCTAGCATAATGGTCCGTTCATATTTCCACTTCACTTCATTGGTACAGTACGTGCAGTAAAATTTAAGGTCCGTTCATTCTTCCACTGCGTTCAGATTTCCACTGCATTTCATTGCTATAGTACGTGCAGTAAATTAAGGTTCCGTTCAACTTCCACTGCAACCGTCGCAGTGCCAGTGCCACGCATGCAGTTGTGCAGTGCTCTGTATTGCCTATATATCGACCACTTTCTGCAACAACTTGACGCAAACCATGCAATACAAGTTAAAACGAATTAAATTGGTTGTAGTACTGCATTTGCAGTATATCAAGGCAATGAAACGCTGCACTACTGGCAGTGGAAGCATGAACGGACCTTTACTGCAAACGTCCATCACTTCCGCTGCATTCCTAACGATTTACTGCAGGTCATCCCAGGGTCACTGCAGGTCAATAAATTTAAATTATTGTTGCAGTACTGCTGTGCACATTGTGCACACTGCGAGTGATGACTGTAACGGATTTTGTGACTGCATTGCCATACTGCACTCCACAATGCAGGTGAAAGTATAAAACGGACCTTAACCCGGCCCTCAGTGCTTAATTCCTTTTAACATGGGGATGGGATTCAGAAATATTATTAATGACATAGGGTTTACTGATTACTAGTACATGTGCGCGCCAAACGCGCTAAAAATACAATTTAGAACAAAAATCGTTAAATAATTAAATGTAAAGTGCTCGCAAAGCGTAAAGTATTAGGTAAAATATAAGATTATTTTGGTCAAAAGGCGTTGACATTGCGGGTTATCGTATTGACTACCCCATCTCATCAATATATATATTATATATATATGATATACACCCCGGATCAATGCCATATGACTGCCCTTTTCTGCTGCCCCCAATTCCGCTGTTCTGGCCTTATTCTGTCCCTTCTGCTCGTGATAGTCTGCATCATTTGCCATTTTGTTTTTTGTTCCATTCTGACTTTCATTGATCCATTCTGCCCCAGCTGTCTTTCTGCTAATCCTGCGTTTCTGCCTTTTACACTAACAGAAAATGAGCAGATTCAACCATGCACGCGTATTTTTGACCAAAAACACTCATGCCAAGGAAGCAGGTATCCCTCACTAACTCAAAGGGCAGATATTATTTTTGCTTATCTTTTTTGGAGTTAAATTTTTCCTTCTGACCTGAAAAAAATAATGAAAAAATTTATAGTAGCGAGGTTCGAAACCGAGAGCCACTGTATCATGAGGTCAGCTACTTAGAACCACAAGACCAACGAGAATTGGTGTGCCAGATTTGAAATTCTAATCCTTGACACGGTTATCGCTAATCGCGGTCTAATCGGAACCGGGTCGGAACCGCAATGCCTCACGGGCCCGAAAAAGGGCAAGAGGCGGCCGCACGCGGGCCGCTGCTCACTCCAGCCCCTTTGGTTGCATAAAGTATACGAATTTGCTTGGCAAATGCTTAAAATCTTACGCTTCAACTACTTTTGGACCCGTTTTATCACCCAGATTGCAATCATTTTGCTGTTTTTGGTGTAATAATGATAGGAGATCATCCTAAAACGAGTATATGGTTATTTTTTTTAGTGTTAGCAACTTTTCAGAGAGTTTTCAAAAACTCTACATTAACATAATTGCTCGGCGAGGCTGTAAAATTCTATCTTTTAAACTAGTTTTAAGAGTTTTTCATGTTAGGTGATGGCAATCCGGCTGTTCTTGTTGTAATAATGAACCGGAGAATCCTAAAGAGATTATGGTTTTTTGTAGTGTTAACAAACTTTTGACGAAGCTACATATTGGCGTATTTGTGACGAAGTGTATGCCAAGGCTGTGGACTGCTGCGGATTAGTCATGTGGGTATTATTCAGGATGCCATGTTAGGTGTAAATTAAAAGTAGGCTAAAAGTAATATTGGAAACATTAGTGACTTTAAGCGATGTTGTTAACATTGAAAAATTGTATTAATATTAGCAATAAATTAGAACTTAGAGAAAATTTAAAAGAAACGTAGCACTGGAGTAGAAATTCGATGGTATAACTTAAAAGTGTTAGTGTTACTGACCAGGCCATGCACTGTCGCAAAACTAGTTTGAAATAAAAATCGTATAGGCTTTAAAGCGACAGGTTTCAATAGAATTTTAAACAACTTGCAGATATCAAATTAATTATAAGGAAACTAGCCGAGTATCAGGGACTTTAATAAAATCCCCTAAAAGGATAACAAACAGAAACGACCCAGTTTTCCCTGGGTTAGGTCTATAGGGCTTACAACTTATGGGAATGGTAATATTTATTTTATTGTCGTAGCATGGTGTGGTGTGGTTCGTCGCTAAGCTATGTGAGAAGCGCACTCATATAATGATTAGCTCCGCTATGGAACGGTTTGCCACAACTTATGCTCCAGGAGCCAGGAGTGGTGGTAAAATCTACACACTTGCCAAACCAAATTACCATATTCACCAGCGATTTCAACTTATAGACGGCATATGGATTGCGTCTTCCGTGGTGTTCACAGCTGAAAGTAGCTGTCTTTTATGCTTTGTCGAAAACACCAAAATTGACTATTATGAAGACTTGATGAGAACGGAAAGCGGTGATTGGAGAGTAGTTTGATGACAAAGTTGGTGGTATTCACACGCAAATAGCGTTGGTTATGCGAGCCATAAAGCAATGATACCGGGTACAGATCGCATTGCTACAATGCAAGGGGTTGGGGGTGTGAATTCGTAACTTCGAGGACATGTTTGATTACATTTTAGCATGTTGCAGAGTTATAGCTTAGCGAATCATACAAAATAGGCCATACAACAGGTATTGGCATTATATCACCGGGGCAGCTTCAACGCATGATGAATTGGTTTGTAAATTACGGTAATTGTGTCATGTACAAAGTCGAACACTAGATCCTTATCACTGGCCCATGAAAAATTGTCTTATAAGCCTTGGTACGGCGTCGTAGGAGTTACGTACGAACGACGAGCAAGGGTAGTGGGGTAAGGGGGCACTTAAGCCTACATTGGTTCCAAACAAAAAACATGGTAGGTTTTGAAAAACATTTACTTTGAATATCAACTGTAGGTAATGAAGGGCATTGTTTAACTATTCGTGTATGAAGTACCACATGCAAAGAAAAGTGCAAATTAGAACTGTCCCAGTTACCAATTTATATGCCCCTTTGGTAAGTGGAACACGTACTTTGGGTACATTATGCAATAGAGTAAGGCTATCACGAAAGAATATATATTCACTGCTGGTAATAATTTAAAGTGTTTCAGAATACTTGATATGACATAACAATACAACAAAATAATGATAATATTTTTGCGCTCATAATTTTCACGTACTTCGATTAACCATGCCGATAAGCCTATTTTATCATTTTTTGGTGACTTGAAATTCATATGTTCAGAAAAAAATATGATTTGTATCATATAATTTGTGTATTATAATGACACAATGTTTCTGATAATTGATATTTTTCTCAAAAATATACACAAAATATAAAAATAAGTACAGCTAATTGCCATGTCCCACTTACCCTAAGTGAATTTTATGTGGGGTAGAGTGGACAGCCGCCCTAATACCTACCACCTTAGCCTCATTGCCATATTAATTGGCAGATTTGTTTATTAATTTTTTGAAAAACTTGCTTGAAAAAACAGGAATTGTATCATAGGATTAAATGTATAGACAAACTTTTCTCTACTTTTCAGTAAATTATAATATTTGCATTTTTAGCAATTAACAACCTTAATTAGAACTAATCGCAGATTTGGCACTCATTGCGGTCAGTGTTGACCTTTGATCTTTTAAAACACTTTCAAGTATAGAATAAATCCATTCTAAGTTCTTAAAGCAGACAGTTTACGTAGATTTGTTGGACACACGTGTCATGTTGTCCATTTTGTCTTGATTGAGGAATTATTGTTAGTTTGGTCCAACTTAGCCCATTTTAACATACTAATGTTTTATTGTTTTTCTTTCGTGCTAGACCAAATTTTGAACTCAATAACTCCCACCTCAAATCCATACATGCTAGTCATTCATCGCCGCTTCCGGAGACATTTCGCGTAGTTTGTATTGAACAAAAAATCAAGGGGGGGGGGGAAGTGGTCATTAGACCCACTGAAAGAGTGCGGATTGATAAATCTTATTAGAGGTTATTACATAAGTATGGTCAATCGAGGAAGGGTTGTCTGTAATGCGCGTCCAATTTTTTATGAGCTGATCAAAACTGAAAAGATTAGGCCTCAGAGAATAATTTCTTGAACCAAATGGGTATTAGCTTTTTTTAAAACATATGTTGAAGTCACCCATATAAAGGACCTCAACATCAGACCTCGAACCTAAGCTGGGCCATTAAGGGGGGGTTTGGCAAGTGCTTCCATCAATTTTAGGGATTATCAATGCCTAAATAATTGTTGCAAAAATTCACAATTATCTGGAACGCGCACACTCTGAAACACTACAGGTCCCTGCTAAAAGGCTCAGTCACATAGCTGATTTGTTGCTAGAAAACCACTTCCAGAATGCTCAAGGATAGTTGAAGATTGGCCATTTTCAAAATGGTGAGCAGTTTTTTCTTGTTCATGTTTGGATCAGCGCTGGCCCGCATGCCAAAGTTTGTGAGTTCAAGCCCCGCTGGGACCAATGGTGTTTCGCCTTGAGTAAGGGCGGATTTATATCAATTACTCCTCTCTACCCAGGTTTTGTATAAATGGGTCCCGGCATTAAATGTTGGGAAGGTAACAGACTGCTGTAGGATGAGGTGTGGCGTCCCACTACAGCACACATTATTATGGTGGAGTCTGCCCAATCTCTTCGAAAGAGAGATGGGCACTCCATTTCCTGTGTACCAGGTCCGTCCCACTTTACCCCTTTTACCGACCTTTACATGTACAGTATTCTGCAGTTTATGAGTATTGCTAGGAAGAAAAACCATTATAGACTGCTCAAATCTGGTTGCCGATTGGCCATTTTTTCGAAAGTGTAATTTTCTTTTTTCATGTGTAGTTTTGGAAAGGTGTGGGGACTGTCCTGTGCAGTCGTCTTCAGTCTGCTGTGGGTCTTGAGCAAGCGGCGAATTTGAAAAACCTGCCACAATTTTTTCTCGCAACCGAAACAAATAGTGGCAGATTTTTAATTGAGAAGGGGGTGGATGACCACTGAGCGCTTGGGAGCGTTTGGAAGCGGTAGCGATGAGTTGGTGCGCAGCCGGGCGGCAAGACTCTTTCTCACCAAGCGGGAGGAGAGAAGATGCGAGTCCAATAGACTGATATAAATCCGGGATTACACTCGGCGACCACAGAAAATTAAGTCACCGACTGCAATCTTGGGGGGGAAAGCAGAACATGTCACAACTGTATGCTGCGTGTCTAAGGTCGCGACTGATCGTGGATGAACAAGTGCCGGTCACTGATTAAGCCTGCCTGATTCTTGTGGTGCTTGTTGATTTTATGAGGCAGGAAAAATTGCAAAATGAGTAAAAAATTACATAATAAATTGCAAGTTTTGAACAAGTCTAGCAAATTTTGGAAAGAAATGTTGGTCTTGTGTAGTTGGGACGAGGTTGGGGGCGGGAGTTGCTATTCTGTGTGACTATACCTTAAGATATCTATTAGGGGGTCTTATCTATATGAAATCTCTACATAGCACAATATGTGGGATGCCCCAAAAATCTATTGTTGCGCCTTTCATGTCAGCTGAAAACACTAGAGGTATGCTACAAATTTTGTTATATCAGTGATTGATATTTCTTGTACTGTTTATTCCAGAAATCATTGATAAGCATACATGAATATGTGATTGCCATGGTTGAGAAAGCCCAACCCCCAGAACAACCTGGATTGTTGAAAAGTAGCCGCCTGGTCAGAAAGAGTAAGGAAAAAAATTGAATGGAGCACAAGCACATGAAGACACTATCAGTGATCCACCGACAGGAGTAGTGTTTTGAATGTGCAGGAGAGGTGGGACAGGAGAAGCGTTAATAAAAGAGAAGATAGGGTCTGTCGAATATTACAAAAATTCAACTGAAAAATGACAGAAATGGAGGAAAACGTTTTTCCAAATGAATCTCCATTGAATTAAATTTTGACGTAGAGAGTAATGTCCATACAGAGAGTAAGACTATTCTAACGTAAACAAATTTTGTTATGTTAGGATACCTATACTTGTTAATAGAAATGCAAATCTGATTTTGGTTCATTTTAAAAATTTTCGATTTAAGCCTTTTAATGTGACAAAACTCAGGGGTTACTGCAAGGGATTTAGTATTCTGTTGTTTTAACTAAGGTTGGTTGTTTTACAAAATGTTCTTTCAGACATTAACAAAGATCTCTTTAGAGATCGCTTATTTATCATGGTTACATACTGGCCTAGCAGGAGGACTACGTTTAGTATGTGCACTTTCGGAGCATCTAAATTTCAAATGACTAGAGGGTTTCAAGTATAATATAGGCAGAGACCCAAGTGCGAATGCTGGGCACTTTAACACCTTTACAATCTGTGCACAGTTACAATTGCAGGTCTGCTTTCAGATCACATATCCTGGGGTGGTATTCTTCGTAACTTTAAAATTGTTATTTTAAACTTTCTTAGTATCTGAATTTTTTTTTTACTTACTAGTTCTCCAGCAGACAAGGATGAATAATTTATTAATCTTTTCCCTGAGATGGCCAGCGCAAACAACTGTTGAAAAAAAAACCTGAATGGCTTGGCTGGACAAACGGCAATCTCATTTAATTGTGACGACACCCTACAAATTGAGCTAAAAGCCAGTGGTGGTAGAGGAGCGACATATATCATCCATAGGTGCCAGGTCCGAAGGTGTCCATCGCTTTAGCGGATAGCCATCAGAATGGTATATTTTCATATACAATTTATATTTGTTCTGAAATTCTCCTGTGCTGGGGAAAACTAAGTAGTAAAAATTTAAAAACCAAATATAAATTGTGTATGTCAAATATACCGTTCTAATTGCTACGATAAAGCAATGGACACCTTTTGGACCTGGCACATTAGAGAATTATATCGCTCCTCTACCCAACCCTGGATTGTTAGCTCAATTGGTGGGAGAGCGCTGTTACTAGTAATACGGCAGTTGCTGGTTCAAGTCCGGCCAAGCGCAAATGTTTTTTTTTTTCCACAGTTAGCTGGCACTGGCCATCTCCAGGAAAAGATTATAAATATTCTTTCCTTAGATCTTTAACAGGGAAAAAGTTTCCACTCATGTAGGGTAGGACTTACCTTAGTGGAGCGGTCTTGGATCTTGGCAAAATTGTTGGAACAACCCCTTCCCCTGGTACAACAAAACGCAACCACGTCTATTCGAAAGATAGTACTAAATTTTAAAAAAATGATGGTTGTGTGTCAAAAAGTTTTGGTGTTTCGGCAGGGGTTACTTTTTGGTCAAAAACACGTTTTTGAGCTTAAAAACTTTAAGAAAATCTTAGATTTGATTAATTTTTGTAGACAAAACAAATTAATAATGATTGCAAAACTATAAATCTTACATTTATATATTAGAGTTCGTTTTATACAACATTATAAAGGGTCTCGAATTTTAGCCCCAAAATCAACCTTTTTTCTTAAAAAAAACATCCATTTTTTATACATTGACCAACAACGAGTATTACCTGAACCTTTATGCATGTATAAAACCTAGAGCAATAAACAAAAAGGATACCATAAAAATAAGATGGTAATTATTTTTACCTGAAAATAAAAAATAATTTCGCTTAGTATGAAGCCCAAAAGGCAATTTTTCAGCCTAGAAATCATCCTGCCACCAAATATTTCAACCACAACCTCATTTTCTTAAATTTCATATATGTATCCTTCAAATAAAGGTGGTGTGTTTGTGTTTACCGGGGGAGGGGTAACTCGAAAACCTCGCGCACTTTTAAAAAAAAAAGGACTTTTTGGGGGGCAGCCTCTGCTGACCAGTTTTAAACCTAGTCTAAAGTAAGATCCTTTGAGAATACCAGCCCTGAAGATCACTGACTTGGATTGTGATTAGAGCTGTGTACCTTCTGCCAAATTTGAAATGGAATTCACACTAGGACAAACAGTTCAATTGAAAAATCCATTTAAAGTGAAAGCTTTGAGTGAAAATCTAACATATGAACAAACATTTTTGTGCTGAAAGAACAGTGAGCAATTTTCACTGTAAGTAAATGAAAAACCACAAAATGAATCTATTATTATCCCTGAGCAATGTGCTGAGCATTACATTTTAATTTTAAGATAGAACCCATATTGACAGTGTGTGTTTGCTACTTGGGAGGAAAGTGGAAACATAGTGCTGGAAATGTGGGGAAGCTAAACGTGGTTAAAAAAACTGTAAGCAGTTTGAAACATTCTTGTCAATTACCATAAGTTTTTGTAGATATACAAGAGCATATCGAGGGTTGGGACAATCAGAAAGACGTAACTCAGCACTGAAAGAAATATTAAAGAATTCTTTAATTTGCGTTCGTTTAATTAAAAATTGTCTTTGTTTCACTAAAGTTTATATGTTTGTTACGTACCATAAAGGGTTTATGAGAGTGTACATTTGTATAATTAATAGATTTCTTAGTAGAAAATATAAACATTCACATTTCCCCAAAAGCAAGTAGGTATGAACAGCAGAATTTTAAAGAACTTCGTTAATATTTCTGTCCTTCTGATTTCAACCCTGCTATATATTTCGCCTTTTTTTTGATGGTAAACCAGCTTCAGCACCAAGCCAGGGGTGTATTGAGTCATCCCACAGTGCACCCCGTTGATGATGTCACCTCATAGGTCATGTGATCCAAAAAATCCTATACTTAAGCACATAAAAAACGTGACTTTTACACTCATTTTCACCCCAAAAGTGTTAGTACTTAGGGAATTTTAGCATGATTATGAAATGTTTGTGGTCCTCTAGCTTCTTGGCCACTTGTATACCCAAGTAACTGAACATGAGTTTGTACGGTCAGTATAGGGGCAAATTGCAATGTATATGGGATTAGTTAAAAACACCCTCTGCAACAAGCTATGCTTCCAGTAGGTCTTCAAAAAACATGATCAAACTATTCTACAATAATTATAATTCACCTGTACAATTTGAGCATTATGGAAACCATAAACAGGTGAATTTGTAGTCTTAGTAATGTCTATATGGTTTTCAGCATCACAAAAATTATATAACACAGGGGACCAAAATGTTAAATTAGAGTTTATTCTAGTATTTGGGTATAACGCTGTTTACAACGTTCATACCAAATAATATGAATGAGGCCCTGGTATGTTTACCGTACTTTCTGCTAATACAAAATTAATCAGGTGAGGACTATCTTCACAAACCTTGACGGCAGGCAACAAGCGGTCCGAGGGACCGATGTAGTTTATTGAAAGAACTGACTCATTCCTTACTATGTCAACTTAGGATTCTTTGAATTGCTTATTTTGTCTTTTACAGTCAATTATGGTATTCAAATTCTGGCATTTTCAGAATTTCTTTTTGTGCTTGGAGACTGCATGAGGGGCATATTCACCTTAGTGCATGCTTTTCTCCCGATCTCATGTCCATTACAGTTTTTCCACTATATTAGAACTTTCAGGCCTAACTGGGGATTTTTCCGTACCTGACCCATCTAGATAACTTTTTTCTACACATTTATGCATTCGGAAAGGTGTGTCAGATAATCAGGTTACGGAAACACCCCCGAGACTGATATTAAGTGGCTTGTACTTGTGCATTCTATTGTGTTGATCAGGTCTTGTTAAAACGAGAATTAAATGTGGTTTTCCTACTGTGTTTGTGTACATGCTTATTTTGTCTATATTTGCTGCATTTTGGGCAGCGTATCATTGAACGTCTGCAAAATTCGTATCCGTCGCGATTTCCGGTTTGTGTTGGGGCGGTGGGGGGGAACTTAACATGTCGCAGTTTGATAATATTTATGAGGGTCGTCCTGGTCGTGTCAGTTTGACTATAAGGCAGCTATAGACATAAACCTTTCCCATTGCGCCCACTTGCTTTTGGTAGTGCAGCACGTTGGCGACATGACCTTTGTTCCGAATCACTCAAGCCGTAATATTACCATTGGAAAACTTTCACGCCTTGGAATTGGCCCACAAAGGACCCAGCGACGTGCCACGAGGACGGTTGACGGTACGTCCTATAGAAGTAAATATGTAGTCGCCTATTTTGACCATCATGAGAATCCATCCCATCTCCATTGAAAATATTCCAGAATATGCGATTCATCCCTGTGTACAGGGAAAACTGGTTTAGCATCGAAAAGGTCAATAAACTGCAATCACCAGATTGTTTTCTTTGTGAAATTCCGATGTCAGCTTAATGCGATGATGGTGATGAAGGTGATTAGTAAGAGCAGTAATAGGTCCCAAAATTCAAGTAAATTTGTTGTTAGGAAAGATCCAGAAAAGTTAATTGTTGAGTAGGCCCTTCAACTTTGTGCATAATGTTGCACATACCATGGATTTCTCAGAAAAATATCTTATAGTCAAAGGAGATATTTTATCTAAACCTTTAAAACCACACTTTGAAGTCCCTGCACACGACAAAATCAGTAAACCCATTCACAATTGATCGTACAGGACAGGACCAGAATACTCGATGCCATGATGATTGGAAATATTCATTCATTCTACGATTAGATCCAAAGACATTATGGGCCTAAAAGGCAAATGCACCTTCCGGATCCACTTTTTACTTCCGTAGTCTCGCTATAACCGTTACTACCAAGAAAATAATTAAATGTCATTAATTGGAATAGATATCCCTCAAATTACTACTAAAGGATTGTGAAACAAGGCAGCCAAAAACATTGGGAAAATAGCAGGGAAACTACAAACAACACGAGAAATGTCATGCTTGTCGGGCCATGTGCGATCTGAGAGGAAACATACATTATCTCCGACCAAGGGTTAATTTTATTACTAGTTTTTAAGCAACTCGCCCTTTGGAGGGAATACTTTTCGACTGTTTCTTGTGCCGTTGGGATTGGCAATGTCATCAGTCATTAGCGTCGTCCGTGAAGTCTGTTGGTCATTTTCCTTTGCCCAATAGCAATAGATGCTGATTTACTAGGATGAACTCGCGGACAGCTGCAGAGAGGCCACATGTATAAGGAAGGTAGTCATTTTCTTGCTCTTTCTTGTAAATAGCCGTTGAGTTTTAAAGTCTGCAACAATCCCCTTTCACCAATTTTTAATTTGTACCCATACACCCACCGCCAAAGTCACCGTTAAATGGAACGAAAATTACTCCTTGCGTTGAATTATCCTTTACTCAACTTCTCCAGCACTCTAGTTTCTTTCCCAACGATAAAATTTTGGCAAGAACTGCAAGGCCAGCCGTAGCAGGTAGTATTGTAGTATAAGTTAGTAGGAGCCGTCTAGTAACTAAAATTCACCCGAAGACACCGGCGACAAAATTTATAAATACAACTTGTTAACCACAACTTGGCAAGTATAATTGGCAAAGAATGTCACATGTAAACATTGCAAAACAAGTGTTAATCTACAAGGAAACTCGGTTAAATACCAATTGTAATGAAAATGAAACAACTTTCACTCTCTTGCATCGGGACGATGCGAAAGTGTGTTCATGGGAATCATTTCTTGATTTAGTTTCAACAAGGTTGACCCGAGTGACATGAACACAGGTTGACCCGAGTGCATTAACAAGCTGACATACATACAATCATACATGCATGCAAAAAGCATTTAATACGCTTTTCCCGGACAAAACGCTTACAAATAAAAAATTTAGGTTTTTAATTTTTCTTTTTTTATTTATTAAATACATCATGAAAATATAAAACAATGTCATATCAAAAATGGCAAGAGCAGTAAACAGCATACATTTTCATAACAATATCAGTTTGGCACAAATATGTCTTAAGACCCTTCTTAAGGCATCCACGAACAGAGTTCTGATATTCCTCGGGAGGTTATTCCATAGCTTAGATGCGTGAACTGTAAAAGTCCTATCACAAGCCTGTTTTTTGTGATAGGGCTCCAACGGAAATAATCCATGTATGAACGTAGATTTCTCTTTGGATTATAAAGTCTTTAGGCATCTGATCTTACATAGGTGCAAGCTCCATGAAGAGATTTATAACATACCGAAGTAATTTATAGTTTAATTCTTTACTGGTAACCTTGCTGAGATTTAGTAGAGTGGCAGATTCGTGCATTTCTACCTACACAAGGGATCAGGCAGCCTTTGAAGGCGTTGAACCGAATTTGTGTGATTTGGTAATTGAAGAATATAGCCCCATTACAGTGTCCAGACGAGAAAGAATAAGTGAACGTGCAGCATATCGCAGGCGTCCTTCATATATCTGCGGATCCGTGATATATTTCTCAGGTGATATGTGATAGTACGGCTGATGTTTGTGACTGTGATGCCATGGTCATGTTGAATCGAAATATGCACAAAGATTTCTGATAGTTGGTGATCGCATTATAACAGATTTCCAATTGTTTAAACGTAATTTCGGAGACGATGTTGTAGTATGAGAGGAGATGAAGAATTCGGTGTGCTTAGAGTCTTAGTGTTGTGGGCCGCCAGCTATAGCTGGCAGGACCACTTAGGCATCCGTTGTGCTGTGTATGTGTGGAGTTGTATGTGTGAGTTGTGTTTGTTTGGATGTGGTGTGTGTGTGTGACACAAATTGTTAAGTTTTTTTAATGACCTCAATGGAAGTTTAACTCATTTGGAAAACTTTCTTTCATAGGTGCACAATGGGATCTGGGGCCCTCGAGCGGCAAGGAAGGGCGTGGACAGGCGGAGGGAGAAAGCTATTCGGTAAGGGAGGCGGAAACCAGGTGAGGTGACGGGGCGGGGAATGATGTAAAGCGGAAGGGGTGGGATGGGGCGGCGGAAAAACGAGGTGGGGTGCAGGAAAGTAGGGAAAAGTAGAGGAACGAAGAGAAAGGAGCTTTGTGGGAACAGTCTCAGGGGTGAATAGAAGTGAGGCGTAAAGAAGAACAAGCAGATAGGAAAGGTTAGGAGGGAGAGGGAGAAGATGTTGGGGAGAAGGGTGTCGAGAGTAGAGGACGAGGACGCAAAGTGAAGTAGGAGTGGCCGTCATATGTTGATGAGGTCAAAGGTCATGTGCAAGGTCAGGCATGTGAGTCAATTGAAAAATGGGCTAAACTGCTATTCATCTAAATTGAAAACTTCTGTCATAGGGTGCACCATGCGATCCCTCATATGTTTGATGAGATCAAGTCCCGTGCCACGTTCAAAGGTGATGGAGCGTCCCACGTCTTATATTCTTTGAATAGCGAGCGCGAAAGCCGAGAACCGCGAATTCTAGTTTTAGTTTGTTTAAAGTCATCCAATTTTTGATGTCTTAAATGCAGTTTTGAAGTTTTGAAATTGCAACATTTAGTCCATCCGGTGCAGTTTGATCAAATGATACATAAAGCTGAGTATTGTCGGCATATATGTGGTAATCCACTTTGTGGTAACGTGCAATATCGCCAACTGGCAATGTGTAGATGCTGTATCCAATAGGACCTACCACAGAGCCCTGAGGGAGGCCAAAGTTGGCAGTGATTGGATTGGAAAGTTCACCTGCAATGTCAACTCGGCTGGACCAACCATTTGGATATGAACGGAACCAGTCTAAGGCTTTTCCTGCGACTCCAATGCGCTTGGAAACGGGTAATTGATATCTCATGGTCAATGGTATCAAATGCTGCTGAGAGGTCCAATAATACCAGAAGCACAACATGTTTTTTGTTGATTGACATCATAATATCATTTTTTACCTTTATCAAAGCCGATTCTGTGCTGTGACATGCCCTATAAGCAGAAAAAAAAAAAAAAAAAAAATTTCTTGTTAGATCTAGGGGCAATTTCCCCCAAAACAAAACGGGTCCGCTCCGTGATTTTTGAAAAGTGGAAAAAATGCAGTTAAGGGACATTAGGATATGGGAATTGTCACTTAATTGGTTTGTTTCACCTCATTGCACAACTCAACGCCACACCTCTGGAGTAAGCCAAAGCATCCTTGATGCTCTCGTTTGTTGATTGACATCATAATATAATTTTTTACCTTTATCAAAGCCGATTCTGTGCTGTGTCATGCCCTATAAGCAGATTGATGAACATCAGCCAGGTTATGTCGGTCCATATGTTCTGTTATTCTAGAACAAGCAATTTTCTCGATGAGATTTCCTATGAATGTGGTATTAGAGACTGGTCTATAGTTTTTCAGTTCATTTTTGTCAAGTGATGGCTTCTTCAAAAGTGGCTTAATTATTGCATGGTGAGCAGCATTTGGGAAAACACCTGTAGATAGAGAAGAGTTAACAATTTGTGTGATGACTGGTAGAAGTTGAGTTATGTTGTCCTTCAAAAACCAGGTTGGGTTTGGATCAAGTTTTCTTGATTTGTTGGGTGATTTAGTAATGACCTCATCTTCAGTTGCTGGGTGAAAAGTAGAAAGTTGAGGGATACTGGTATTGGATGATTCAGAAAATTGAGTGCATACATTATCAGAAGTATTTTGAGCATCAAGATCACGATGAATATTGAGAATTTTAGTCTTGAAGAATGTAGCAAATTGATTACTTAGAGACAGTGCACAGTCATAAAATGGAAGATGCTGGACATTCTTGTTGAGCAATGTGTTTATAATTCGGTAGACATCTTTGCTATTACAGGAAGATAATTTGGTTTTGAACAACTGGCGGCAACTGTCAAGTCATGTACATTTCTCTTAGCCATCAAATACATTGTGAACGTCACCACTTTGGGACAAAGGTCGCGCTAGCCCATATGAAACTAACAGTGCTCATGACCCCCAAATCTCATAGCTTGTCAGGAAGTAGGTCATTGATACGTAGTAGTATGGGGGCCACCAATGAAAAGAAAACACTCAATTTGTTTGATACAGTTCCTGTAGGTTCACTATCTTTGCCATTAACTCCAATACCATGTTAGCACATCAATATTGACTCTTCTTTCGTCCAATGTGACTCTGAATTCACCATTGTCTAAGAACAGTGTCACCACGTCAGATCATCAGTAAATCCGCAGATGACAATGTGGTGTTTGTCAATAAATATGGTTATCGGCATCTATTGAAGCTTTCCTCGTGAGGATTATCAGGCTAAGGATGGCGGACGTTGAGATCTAAAAGGTTGTCTGCGGGGTGGTAACAGAAAAACACAAATTTTTGCACATCTTGAATTAGTCATGGTTAAATCCATCAATGCCTTAAAACTGGTTATTAATTGTCCCCGCGAACGAGTGTTTTTTTTTTTCGAACGGGGACTATAACAATGAGATCGTCCGTCGTCGCCCGTGATAAAAAATGTTAGGGCGAGGAAGTGGGCGTGTTGTGGGTGTTGGGAAGGGGAGGCATGGTTACGGGGTATTGGGGTGGGGAGGTGGGGTGTTGCAGGGGATGGCCAGTGTTGAGTTGAGGGTGTTTTAAGGAGGGGGGGGCTGTTGCCAGGGTGGGGTGCTGGTGGGTGTCGGTATTGAAAGGTGGGGTTTTGCAGAGTTGGTTGGGTATGGGGAGAGGGGTGTGTGGGGTGGTGTTGGGATTGTGAGCGGTGGGAGAGGGGGAGGGTGTTGCAGGGTGTTGGGGAGGGGGGGGGTGGGTTTTGCGGGGGTTGTGGTGAGGGGGTGGGGTGTGTCGTGCATTTTATCGCATATTAGTGATCGCGCAATTCGGGCGGGGACATATTTTACGCATCGCGGTAAATACGAGTTAGCCTTGTTTTAATCATGTATCCACTCAAACCCGACTCAGAAATACAATCTACCAGTCACGCATCGCAAAGATATTGTCAGCAAGGTAACGACCCGGCACCACAGTAAGTCTTGGATCGGGTGGAAAAAGAATAGACGGCCATCATAACTTTGGATAATCTACCAGCTACGAATACGCTTTTGCAATGATTTGGTAATCGGCATTCAAGAAACTATTCAGGTCTCCATAGGAACTAAACACCTTTGGAACCAAAGTAATGGTTACTAATAGAACACAAAGAAGGGAGGGCATTGTTTTGTAATATTTCCTCGGCCAATAAATAGGACCTAATTGGTCAAAAAAAAATATAAAGTTCACACAGGTCCAGGACTTTTATTGAGAAACCATCTGGGTTAACGACCAACTTAATTCATCCAAAATAAACAGCATTGATTGCAAAGATTTCATCATTAAGTGAAGACAAGACATGGTAACAAAAACCATTTGCACCTCATGATCCAGGCCATCAGTGTACAATTTAGAATAAAATTTGAAAAAACATTCTCTAAAATAATATCAGAGGTATCAGAAATACACCTGGACCTCCCAAAGGCTCACACAGAACCAGATACTAACCCTAAAAAATAAATAATTAACCAAGGTTTGAAATTGGCATAAACATCCCACAAATTCCTACAGCAAAAATGTGATGAAACAACACCACCAAAGGTAAAAGAGAAAAATATGCAGGAAACAACGAGCAACACGAAAAGCGAGGGTGGAGCTTTAGGAGCATGGTGGAGATCTAAAAGGGAAAAAAAATAACGCATTATCAGGCAATCACAAGTCAAATCGGTACTACTTTCAATTGAAGAACTAAAGAAAGAGGCCATGATGATTAAAACGATCCTTGCACCATGATTGAACTTAAAGGGAACGAGTATTCATTTTCAATTAGATTCCAGAAAAAATCGACCAAAATAACAAGATAAACCCTCTCCAAAACACACTTATGACTCCCT
>JAMKCH010042858.1:0-12387 GCA_023653785.1 Ophioderma brevispina
GGTGGTGGCACAATCTCTACAATGTCATCTCTCTCTCTCCTCTCTCTCTCTCAGTGTTTGCTTACTGGCTGATGACCTTCTTTGCAAACTTCCCAAAAGAGTTCATGTAGTAGTAGCGTAGGTCCCCTCAAGATAGAAACCACTTGGCGTACTAATTGTTTAGAAGCGGATAAAGCCAAAATTGAATCTGCTGCTTCCCATGTGAGGACTGCTACCCTTCATGCAGATGGGGCAAATTATATGGTGCCGTAGAAGCCTCTCCGAACACTTCAAGCCCAATAGTCATGTGATGGATTGTACTTCCTGGATGTACTTTGATCAGCGAGTGATGAATGGCAACCTGCTGACGAAATTCAAAGGCGGCCTTTCTTTATGCAAATTAGTATGCTTAGGTTGTCACTTCGAATTCTTGTATAAAAGACATGTTTATCGTTATATTAGTACAATAGTGTAATTGCAAACTTTAAAAGTGCTTGTTCATCCATTGATACTAACATTGACGTTAAAGTCAAATTAATGCTCAACATGTTAATGAAAATGAGCGGCCATTTTGGATTTCTGCAGATTAGGTTTTAAATTTAAAATGTATGGATTTGAGTTTGGTGTTGTCCATTGTCAACACCTCATGTTAGCATTTTCCACTAAAATAATTCCTTCTAAACCAACCTATGGCGAAAACTAGTTATGGAGCAATGTGAAATGGCGCCCATTTTGTTTATGCAATTGGCATGCTTAAGCTACTACTTTGGAATGTGCTATCATCAAATTAATTTATGATGATGTGTCTGATAAGTTGATAACCACACTCGCTTTTGGCCCCCTCCTGATAGTACGACTCAACCACACCTGGTCCAGGACTAAGATTGGTTGAATGCATAACCGCAACCATTCGTGCAACGACCACCCCCCTGAAAGTATTACCAGAAATGCAATGTGTAGATGGTTTTTGATTCATGATACTCGAGGGTTTTTTCACAGTGCTCCTTTTTTCAACGTGAAGGGCGTGCAACTTACACCTCTTTCAATACAATTTACAAATAAGAGCGCCGCTCCATTACTCTCATTACTTAATGGTGACGTCATATTTCTGATACAGCTTGGGGAGATTGGTAAATTCTCAATGTATGTTCATGACGTGCGAGAGACTTTTAGACCTCAGCTTGTCAACTATATACGCAATGATAATGGAAAATCCGGTATGGTCTCGGCTATCGGAAGCGGACAACAGAATTAAATAAGATTGCAGTTGTTGAGTGTTGGTGTTTGTTTTATGTTTTGTAACGTTGCGCCATGGGTCAATCCCCGGAAATTGAGGTGAAAAGTCTCCTAACTAATCGTATATTATGCGCGAAATAATGTGACTATAGTAGATTACTACTTGTCGGTATTACTTAGATATTCCTGAAACCCCCAGTGTCACATTGCAAGGTGACATCACTTTAAATAAGTGGCAATGGAAATAATGCATGGATATTTTTCCGGCATGTTGGAAACCAAGTTTGAACTGGGAATTGGCAATTGAGTATTTATTGCTGTCATAATTATATTCGCGAAACGTGTTTGGTGGGCGCGGTCAAGCATGGTTTGCAATTACACGGTACAATGTACACACCTTTCGATTGGGTGTATATTTAGAGTCAGTCCGCCATGTACTACACATGCGCGCGGAGTAGGTGGGTCAAGTCACGTCGGGTGACTTGTCACTCTAACTATTTTTTTTTAAGGCGTCAATTGAGAGCTTTGTTTGTGGCGTGGGTACTAGGGTCTTGTGGCCTTCATTCAATCAGATTTAGCAGGCTCAAATCAAAAGTCCTCAATCTTGGAAATGAAAACATTGCTAGTGTGGGGACAACATTCGAATTCCTCCTTGAATAAAAACATGTAATTATCACGATCTGTTACATTATAACACTCATAAATAAACCGGACTAATTGATGAGCTTTGCAATGACCGTCCCATCATGTAAGAAGGGGGTGAAACTGTTAAAGCCCTTATTAAATACCCACCCCATCATGAAACGACTAGGGGTAGTTTTTAATCTTTTAAACAATTAATTATAATAAATGAAGGGTGTTAATTATGACCCCGAGTGCATGAAAGTGATTTTTCAAAATTGCGTTTCTGTTGAGCCCATTCAGTTGAGATACTTGCCCTTTTTAAAGCAAACAACACTGGGCGGGGTTAGAAGTTAAAAGGGAATTTACCCCCTCCAGTTAGAGGCTTTTTTACCATGCATCCCACGCCAGACGTCAAAATGAATAAAAAAATCTGTCATTTTTAAAAATTCTTAGTACTCCTCATGAAGCTTCATAACTCAAAAAAACCCCACCCCGGGTTCTGAGTATGAAGTTTCTTGTGCGCTTTGGTTTCTTGGACTTGCCATGCGTTAGCCCACAAGCCCTGCTAGGGTTCTATTTCCTTCATCCGTAACCCCTCCCCCCCATCCTCCATTGTTATAGACCCCTAGTGCTACTCCTGAGACTATATCAGCAAGTGACGTTTCATCAGCTTATAAAACAATTTGGTACAGTCTATAATAGTAACTCGCCCATTGGTCCTAACAGTAACTCTCCCATTGGTCTAACATTAAACTCGCCCACTGGTTAACAGAAAACCGCACCATTGGTCTAAAACAGTAATCGCCCCATGTCTAACAGTATTGCCCACTCCTGCTTTGGTTCCTATGTGGCCTTCATCCTCCTAGTTCTACTACTCCTGAGACTAATCAGCAAGGACTTCAGCTTCTAATCAATTTAGTTTCTGTGCGCCCAGTTTCTTCGCTCCGAGCTTCTTATAAGATTTCCAATTTACTTCTCGGTTGTATCATTTACTTGATCCTCGCGTGCATTGAATTGAGTTTCGCTTCGTCATAGATTCTGCTAGAATCTTCACATAAGGCCTCCCATTCTTAATATAAAAATATAATTACGGCCGCGTGAAACTCGAAATAACGACTGAATAAATACATTTGCTCGTTCACTGGTAATCCACATCAACACAGTCCGCTGTGGCCGCCTTGGTATTTCTCACGCCTAAGAAACGAGAGCTCCGGTTCGAGACCGTGTATTTTTTCGTCTTTATTTAGTTCTGTGCTCGCCAGTTTTCTCCGAGCTTCCTATATAATATTTACCAATTTACTTTCTCTCGGGTTGTTAATTACTTTAAATCCTCGCGTGCATTGAAATGTGAGTTTCGCTTCGGGTCATAATTTTCTTCTATGATATCAATCACATATCAGTCCCTCCCATTCTAATCTAAACAATATAATATAGCTTACGGGCCGCTTTAAAACTCTGAAATAAAGACTGAAATACCTTTAGTGGCTCGTTCATCACTGGGTATCCCATAACACAGTCATCTGTGGCCCTGTGGTATTTCTCACGACTAGAAAGCGAGAGCTCCGGGTTCGAGACCGTGTATTTTTCGCGAGTCTTTTTTAGTTCTGTGCTCGCCAGTTTTCTCCGAGCTTCTATTAATATAATACAATTTGGTATGTCTAACAGTAACTCGCCCACTGGTCATGGTCTAACAGTAACTCGCACAATGGTCTAACAGTGACTCGCTCACGGGTCTAAAGTAACTCGCCACTGGGCGAACAGTAACTCGCTCACGGGGTCCTACGTAACCTCGCCCTAACGCGCCGCCACTAACTCGCCGATTATGCATTCCCCCAGCATCAAGTCCAAACACTGTAGAATGTACACGTTTAATTTTATTTGGTAAATAAGGAATAACCAAGATATATAAAAATTACAAAAAACAAACAGACCAAAAACAAACAAACAAGACTGCGATAATTTGAACAAACTATATACCAGAAGGCGGCATGTGTAAACATAATAGTGGAAATTAGCAAACGCGGAAAGAAAAATTAAGAAGTTAAACAGTTTCAATATCTTCCTTTACAATTAGCTTTACGCTAGTGCATATGTTTCTGTTTAATGAATTCCAGTCGAGCCCTTACCTTTCCCCCTTTGCAATCTGTTAAAAATCTTCAGATTTATCCAATCAGACAAAACGAAAACAGCACTGTCAACAAAAAATATATATATTTAAAAGGACTAAAGAGGTCAAACATCGTAAATACCTCCAGCCAAACAAGCACAAGTAAATATTTTGACAGATAAGTGACCAAAAACAAGCTCATGGGGTAATGCATTCATAAGATATACATGATTACGTAAAAGCAACAGGATATGGTCCGTGTTATGTACCGTCCATCTTTTTCGTAACTTACACGAACCGAATACTTTACAGTTGGAACGCCAACGACGCATATAGCCCCCCCCCGTTCAAAGTTCAATTTTTAAGGGTTCGAACTTTGTGAGCGGCATGAGCATCGTGAGTACGAGGACGATATTTTTTTATATTTTTTCAGCGCGTTTTTCATTAGCATTTTAATTGATTAATTTAACAAGGAGAGAACCAATTATTCCCACAGACTGGTGCAGAATAAGTCTTAAATATGGTATATTTTTGTTTGTAAATATAACAAATTTTTTTTTTTCATCGGTTTCAACAGAGTCGATATAAGGCAAATATATTCATGATCATGCTGTCGAATTCCACCAGAATTTTTCCAATGTTTACATTTTTCAACTACTGCGAATGTGCCTATTATCAAAAGCACTGATTAATTTTAGCATTATGAGATAAAATGATTGGTATATTTCAGCTCATCTTCTGATAGATATCGATGGCAATGACCGGCAACTTGTTAGAAAATTCATTTTTAAAACACGGTTTGTCAAATGATAGTTACAGATAGATCAACTATAATCAACTCTATACCTAATAGAGTTGATCTAATCGCTTTCTATACTAACCCCTTGTTAGCTGAGTTAGCAGCGCGCCTATCTATTCACTAAACGAAGTTTACGGGTTCGAATCCGGATAGGGGGCATACTTTCTTTTCAACACCTCTTGCACAGGCATCTCCCCGGAAAGATATCCGATTTCAAGTTTATACTCTTATTACTACTATATCCTTTATTATTTTTCCTGATCTCATTTGGTGGGGCTTGAGGAGTGGCCGATTTTTGTGTGGGCTTTTTCTCTTTCCAAAGCTGGTTTCTCGCCACTGTAGACTGAGCAACCAGGTTATTCTTCATGTAACATCTGTACGAAATAATCATATGCCATGAAAAGAGTTTGAATGGTGTACTCGGTCTTAATTGATTTTCTGTCTCAAGAGTCTTACACAAGTTCACTAATTTACCATCAACTGCCGTAACCTCATTCATTCATCATTTACTTTTTTTCTTATCTTTAGAGTGCATTTCTTTCCTTAAACGATGCGGTTTCCCAATAAAATTATATAACAACTTACCAGCTATTTTTTGTCCACAATGAAGTTGCCAAAGACACAAATAAATACTCGCTTTTCTTCTAGCGTCAACAAAATTTCTGGCAAGAGGTTCGTATCTACTTGCGGCATGCTTGCGTGTCATTGTAACGCATGCAAACACCTTTCCGATCGAAACAACAAAATGCGAATTGCCGTCTTAACAGTCATAGTCCCGATTTTTTCAGCAAACTAATGTACATCAAGATCTAACTCTGTAAGCATTTTTTTTATTTTTTTTATTTTTTTTATTTTTGTTCTTTTTTTCGGTTTCGTGCTCTTACTTTCGCCCTTTTGGTATCGTATTTTCGCGGCGTGTCTTTAGCTTTAATTTTCCTCGCACGAAATGCACATATTTCTATTCTACCAATTTCTACGGGAATCAAGTTTAGTATCTTATATGCGTGGTAAGTTCCATAATTGAACCGAAAATTTAATCTCATTTCGATATTTAAATTTTTCTTAGAGTAATCGCACGCGCAAATCTGAGCGCTGGATTTAAAATTTTGTGACGTCATATCGGGGGTCACGTCCTGTAAAAATCGGAAGTAATGCCACTGGCGTTTCCTACGGTTTTAATGATCTTGATATTTAAAAGCAAGCGATATTGTTATTGTTAGAAGTACAATAATGGGGGGGGGTGGGTTAAAACGCAGTAATCAGTCAATATAGTTAGCAAAACCTTTTTCGTGGAAGAGAAAATAAAGAAAGAAGAAAAAATGAAATGAAAGCTAAATTAAAATAAAAATGGTAGTTTTGATATGAAATCTTGGTAAGAAGGAAGAAACTAGCTGTGCTACAACCACCGCGACACCCCTTTCAAATGTAGCTTTTCCTCCGTCGAACAATTTAAGCGAATTTGACTGTTTTACTCGTTTAACACACACTCTTTATCTCTTGTAGAGTCGATCAATAATGACGACATGAATCAGAATTTGGATATGATTTTTTTTATAGATTTATGATTTAGATTTTGAAACAAATCTGCGTAAATCTTTGGACCTGTGTACGATACAGACGATCATAGATCAAAAGGGTTCTAAGTTCAAAAACTATACAATTTTCATGACTTAAATTATGAATTAACCCATTATTTTAAAATGCCATTAAAACATAAGTCCAAACAAGCTTAGTCTTGAGGGGTTTTATGGGCCCAGCAATGATTCAGGTGAGTTAACCCTAAAAGGGCCGGGGGGGGGGATTTTTCTCGACATTTTTTGACGTCATCTACAACCTTGTGTATCTCAACACATTACTTTTTTTCTTTGAAGCTTGCGTTGATTTAAGACCATTTGGAACAAAATTGGACCTACGGTTATGGCGCGGTGTTACGTAATCTCGCACTGCGTACGAAGAAATCTATTTCCATGAATTACACGGAACAGCAGAAATCCATTTTTTGTGCTAAGAATACAGTCACATGATGTTTTATCTTATTTATTTGATTTATTTGTAGTAAGAGCAGGTGCGCATACTTGACACACATTCATGGCCAAAAAATCAACTTTTGCTTGAAAAAATGGCGAAAAACATGAATTTTGCGATTTTCTTTGAGATTTTTCGCAATTTTGCATGACGTATGTTTGACGTGACTGTGACATCATACAAGGTAGTTGTACTTTTTGGTATCAAGGGACTCGGGGAGGGTCATACCTATCCATTGACACCACACATATGATAGTTCAATCAATCCTTTTCCGAGATACCTAGGGGGCGGAATCTTTTAAACTCCACATTGATACTCGTAACGCCAATATGTGTATTAATAAGCATAAAAAACCACTGGACATAAATGTCCAGATCCGTGCTGAGACGCCCGGGCGTTTCGTGCAAATAAATAAATACTTGAAAATACATCGATACATTGGTATCTCAAATTGGAACCAAAGCCAAAAGATGCATGAAGTTTGGTATCATTTTCACTTTTATAATGCTTTACCAACTTCAGCAAGGAGTTTGGGCATGGAGAATGCATGTGACTTGCTATGCTGAGAGATTAGACATGGTCTTTAGGTGACAGTTCAAAAAATGAAATCCCTAAAATTAATTCGGGCGTTAACAGAATGGTCTAAGTGAATCGAAAAAATACTCAAAAAAGTTAGAATCACATTGGAATTTTTTTTTTTTTAATTTTGCATTTTTGTTTGTTTGTTGTGGTGTGCGTTTTTGTGTTGTTGTTGTTGTTGTTGTTTTTTTTTTTTTGGGGGGGGGGGGTCTATGGCCAGTATTAGAAAGTTTTGATCACGCCGAATCTATAAATGTTAATTTAACCAACCTTAACTGCATTGGGGGGGGGGGGGTGGTTCCTAGGTACCCATTGTTTGTTTTTCAGCCGGCGATTTTAACTCTTGCAGTCTATTTGGTTCTATTTTTTTTTTATTCGTCTAATTTTTAGTGGCGTGATTGGTTGCAAAAAAAAATTCAAATCCATCGCGTCGTTTTGCGTTAATCAGCATGGGTCTCTAGGAGCCCCCCCCCCTTATGCACTAACGGAAGTGCCCATGACAAAAATTAAAAATCTTTTTAGAGTTACTGTGATTCTGATTTTCATAATGCATACACCTAGTGACATAAACAAAGTAAATAGAAATAATTAAAGACACTATCAGTGATTTGCTAAATCAGAAATCGAAAAAATCATAAGAAATCAGATTTTTGCATGTCTGTAAAAAAACAAAAAAAAAAACAAACAAGTATAGGTATCCAATCAAAGCCTACAAAATTGATAGGACCAGAAGCAACCTAATAAGGACCAAAATCCAATATTTTAGTCATTAGTGTCCGAGCACGTAATTCAATGGAGGATTCGTATCTTTGAACGCTGCCGTTTCTTCCTTTTCTGTCAATTCTTCAGTTGGAAAAGTAAGTTATGAGAATTCAACAGGCTTTTTCTTCACTTGTTAGCTATTCCTGCAAATTTCAAATGATTTGACTCTTTTGGATAAATCACTGATAGTGTCTTTAATTAAAAAAATCTTGCAAAGTATAGTAGGCCATTGGAGCAATAATATTTTATACACATCATGTAGCGGTTTACTGTAGGAACCTATGGTAAATTATACAAGTAACCCTAAAAAATATAAAATGGCATGAGACATTTATGTTTGTGGCTTAATATGGTAAATATAGTTCATTCTTCACCAATTAAAGCAATCAGCCCAAGTCTAGGTGAAGCAATGCCGTAGAAAATTAAATTAGTGTCTTTTTCGCACATTTTGACGCAAAATTAAAATCAATGTTTTGCCCCTAATTTTCTTACTGAACAACTTTCTTCAGTTTTTATTTCTTAATTGTTGATGTTCCTAGGAACTCCCCGTTATGCACTAACGGAAGTGCAAACCCCTTATGCAGTTAAGTGTTAAGTCGCACATAAAGCAGAAGACGGACGGGAAAGTAAAAACAATAAACCCATTTATTTATTTATTTATTTATTTATTTATTTAAAATTTATTTATATATTATTTGATTATTTATTTTTTTTGTGTTCGTACCATTCATATGGGAATCAGAAATACTTATTACTTCAAGTTGTTAGTAGTTGTCAAAGCGTTATTTAGTTGATCAACATCAAAAGAGATACAGATACAAAACAATGCTTGTACTTACAGCGTCCATCGAGAAAACATGGAATTCTTCGGGGTCTTTAGGTAAGCAATAAAAAAAGGTATCGTAAAAACAAGGATAACGGTTACTGATATTATCGAAACAGCAATTATCCATCCTTCGACTCCCGCACTAGGATTTGAAACACGCCCTAAAATGTAAAAAAAGAAAATGAAAGGTCTGCAGTGTTTATTTTAATGTTTAGAAGTTGGGAAGGTATGTATATTCAACTGCAATGGTTTTGGGGTGCGAGGCGGCATAACTAAAATAATGTAACAATCGTGATGTTTTTTGTAGTGAGTAAAGCCTGAGATTTTGTTATTATAAGTAGAGTAATATATACTTAAAATATTGAGATATGAGCCACTTCAATTTTTACCCCTGACGGGTTTGGCGCCATTTGTTTTCAAAAAGGCCGCCAAAAGGGCTTTTTATTGTTTATACATGGCAGACACTTTTAAAATACCGGTGAAATGATGCCCTAAAAGTTGATGTTAATGATTCTGAAAAATATTAGAGGACAAAATTCTAAATGACAACAAGGTTATGGAGATAAAGAAAAGTTTAAATTCAAACATTCATCTTCAAAATGGCCGCCAAAAGCATTTATTTGGTTATTGAAAAGATATTACATACAGATCATGTCAAACTCCTTTCAACTAATGATGTGTATTGCTAAGTAACCCTCTCAGATAGTACTCAAGAAAGTAAGAGCATACTGCATGGTTTAGCTGTTTACAGCTATTTTTAAATTTGCAACCATGCGTTTTGAGCTCGCAACACCTAAAAAGGGTGGAGGCGCCACACTTTTCACTCAAAACATTTGGTTTCTTTGTAACATCTTTGTAAGTACAGAATATATTGAAATGATTTTGATTGCTCATTTCAAAGCTGAAAGATTTATTAATATATATATTGAAGGTTGGTTACATAAGCGATCTTGATTACCAACAGAACTATGACAAATCCAATTAGCCAAGGAGAGGGGTGGGGGGCAGCGGCTCGCCTGTACTAACTCTATGGATGCCTCCCTTTTTGGTCAGAAAAATTGAAAATATTAAAAAAACCAAAAAACATAAAAAAGATTTGTTAATTATTTTGCTATCAAGAAGCCATCATTCTTTAAAGACACTTATTTAATAAAAATCATATTATATCAATGTCCCGCAGAAAGAGGATTGAACTTTGACGTGCGACTTAAAAACATTTCCAGGTAACTGTATTACAGGTACAAAAGAATACAAAAAGCAGCAAAACATTCTCAAATTGTATGAGCAAGGTAACCTGGAAAGTATTTATCTTACGATAGTCAAGGTAATTTTCTGGAAGGAAGTTTGAATATGCAGATATTTTTTTGAAGGTATGGTAAAGTGTTGGCTGAAATTATCTGAACTTTTCGTTGACAAAGTTGGGATCGTTCGGGCGTGCGTGCAAGTCAAAATCACAGTGGAAGATCCTTCTTTAACCAGCTGATAGTTGTCATCTTCCAGGTTGTTTAGGCCTGGATTCCCCCTGGGGACTTGTAGACCTCTCACAGTCATCTATGAGGTGGCTAATGGTTTGTGGCTGTTCACAATCGCAGCTTGGTGAAAGTTCTACTCGATCTTGAAGGAGTTCTTTGTACGAACAACGCCAGTTCTGAGTTGTTGAGGCTTGACCAGCTTTTTTCCTATCAAGTGTCACAGCCTTTTGGCTTGCTGTTGGGTTGTCCACAAATGCTTCGGTTCAAAGTAGGGATGACCATTGCTCATACCATCATTGATCCAGGATGATCGATAGTGATACTGTGACTGCAGTGGTATGGATGGGTAGCAAAGTGATTCCGTGGATTCTCTGATCCTCAACGGGTGTCGGTGGGGGGATTAGGCTACCAGGTCATCACATTTCTTGGCGAGCTTTATCGTCTGAAGGTTCCTCTAAGGTTGCAGGCGCTATTGCCAGACAGAATTGGAAGATATTCTAGAGGCGTCCCCGCCCCCCCCCAAAAAGGCAACCACTAACAAGTCTCATTGCATCATTCAGAACCACATCAATCTTGTGTGAATGTACCCTGGGACTCCTACTGGTGCAGCGTATTCAGCAGTGGAGTAGGCCAAGGCAAACAGTTGATGTATGTAAGGTGTGTCGAAAGATCCACCCCATCCAGTTCCTGCGAGCCTTGAGGAGGTTGACACGAGCCTGCGTCTTGGCAGCGAATGCCTTGGTGTGTTGATTATAAGTAAGGCTGCGGTCCAGTGTGAACCAAGTACTCGGTTGTGGGTCATCCGTGTGACAGTTTTCTCATCTAGATTGATGTTAAGTCCACTTTTTGCGCATCGATTTGAAAGGTGGAAAACAGAGCTGGACGGTCTGGGGTTTGCGAGTTTCAAGTGCCTCGGTGGATGGAAGAATTGGCAACAGTGGTTCGGTCTATTTCTGCACACGTTTTAAGACCTCAAGGGAATCAGCAGCATTCCAAGTGCTTTGTCGTCTGCGTAGGAGTACTGCGAACAATCTACCTGTGCATATCTGAGACGTAGATGTTGAAAAGACTGGGTGCAAGGACAGAACCTTGTGGGACACCAATTCCGAAGTTTGCGCTTTCGACTGGCTTGCCCTTTTGATGTCTGCCAGGACGAAAGATCGGGTTCGTGGATGAGAGCATAATGAACTAATCAGCTTGAATCAGGGAAGATTTTGAGTAGCTTGAGGTAGAGCCCTCGATGCCAGACGGATAGTACGCAGCAGATAGGTCTATGAAGACTGGCTCCAAACTTCTGCTTCTTCTGGAAGGCTGTCTCGAGGTTTGGATATCACCCTGTACTAAAAAGGTTACCAAAAACAATTGCGAATTACAGTTGTTACATCAGTTGAAGTTGACACGGGTCCTAGTCCAAATAAAAATGATCTGTAATTAGTTCCCTTGATACATTTCATTTTTGAGATTTAGAAGATTTGTTTAATTGGATGAAATTTTGTTTCACCTGTATATCTTCAGGGTCACCCTGTACCATTATAAAATGATATGTATGGTAGTAAGCTTATTAGGGGCCTCAGCTTTTAAAATACTTACCTCATTAATAAGGTTGATTACTTTTTAGTTGACACAAATTAGGGGACTTTGGGACCAAATAATGTTGATGCAAAGTCTGCAGTTTAAAACACCGAGGGCCTGTCTTTTCTTAAAATATCCTATACAAAACATCATTTGCCAAAATATCAAAAAGATTCTTCTTTCTTCTTTGCATCCACAAGTCATCGTGTGTGATACCTTGTTTTTATAACGAATGAAAATGGATAACTCAGTAACCTTGTTTTATGAATGAGAGCATGTTTCACTGTTAACATGAATGTCCACAGTTCGTAATTACATGTCATGCCTCAGGAAGTGTAGTGGTCAATAGGCCCTATCTGGTTTTCGGATAGATGCATTACATTCAAAAAGTTGACATTAAGTATA
>JAMKCH010042859.1:0-25454 GCA_023653785.1 Ophioderma brevispina
TTGCATGTACATTTATATCTATATGCATGTTTTTCAGGTTTTTTTTTTACCTAGATAATTGACTTTGTAATTTTAGGATATATTTATTTTTTTACTTGATGATGCAATAAATGGTAGAGCCTTACGGCTCTACGAAATAACAAAACAAAAAAAAAAAACCACAGTTATGGGTACACACCATCATTAGAGTGGACAGAGCCTATATAGGTCCGGGTTTATCACGACTGTAGTATCTCTTTTGTGTATACATTTGGGAGATATTCTTAGTAATTCCGTGATTTTGTTGACCAATTTGATTTTAAAACAGATAGAGTTGAATGTTATGACAATTTTGAAAAGAAAACCACGAATGTTAATGAAATCTAAGTGTGTCGGCATATAAACACACAAGGCGCATGCAAGGCTAAGGTCGGAAGTGAAAACCCGGGGGGGGAAAATACGCATCTGTCAATCTCATTAAATATCTAAAAAATCTAAACGGAATGTTATCCTCAATTTTGATAGTTGTAGAGAGAATTCTCTACTGGTTGTATTCATATAACTCCGTATTTTCCAAAAAGAGAGGTAACTCGAGTTATAGCCATTATTCTAACCATCATTTTACATACAAAGTCTTATGGCGCGTGCAATGGTGGTGTGTAACTTAAGCGCGCAAGATGGTGCTAGTCTCGTTATACAGCCGTTTTGGGTTGGTACAGCAATTATCAAAACCACAGATTTATTGAATTTTTATCTATCTTTCTATTTTCTAAAACATATAATGTTTAATCAGAACCAAAATTAATTGGGGTTTCTCTTCGGATTTGCTCTCTATGGGCAAATAAAAGCAACTATTTAACTTCAAAATACCGGCTCAAACACGCCGCAGCATAATGTTTGTCAAGGTAGCAAAGCATATTCTCCCAAACTGCTAGTAGGCCTACATTACATGGCTTGTAAATCGATTTTTCTTCTCTATTTTAAACCTCGCAATCTTTGTTGCTAATAATATATAAGCCGGTCCTTATACGATATTTCAAGAAATATATTATATAAAAACACTTTCTCATTTTCCTTAAATTAAGATTTACTCCACTTTAAGTGAGGGGGGGGGGGGGGAGAATCGCAGGGTGCTAACGCGCAAAGGTCTATATGCAGATATAGTGGAAAAACGCCCGACTTTCTGTTTAAAGACAACTCAAACAATGGGGTTGGACGAGATGAATCAAATTGGACACGTTTATGAAATCGTTTTATACTTTTAATTGTTATGGTTGATTTTGTCATTCTGAGCAGATCTTTAGAGAATTTTTAGCAAGTAAAAGCGGTCGCGTGCACCTGAAAAGTGGCTAAAATCGAGCAAAATTGAAACGGTCTTTGTATGTTGTTTTTGCTGCAACATGCATAACATGGCGAAAACACATTTTAATTAATCTGTTAACAATTAAAAGTCTACGGTTTTTAAATTCAAGTTAAATGTTCGTTACACACATCGACAAAGGTAAAACTACAAAATATTGATTCTTTAAGGCCACTTACAAGGTGCCGTCGGAACTTTGATAGGCTTTAAGTCGGATCAAAAATAGAGGAAAACGACGCGCGTTAAACTCAAAAATCGGTCAAAAAGTGAGTGGTTTGCGTATCGGTCGGTATCCTTTGAGAAGCCATATATCGAAAACTTAAAAATGCCGACGAAGTGAGATTTCGACGACTCAATTTAACTCTTTATTAGCTATCTTTTGGCACATCAGAAGTGGGCGTCAAAAAAATAATTATCGCTTAAAGGGTACACACACCACCATTAGAGTGGACAGAGGCCTATATCGGTCCGAGGTTTATCAAGATGTTGTACCTATTTTGTGTAATAAATTGTGAGATATTCTTAGTAATTTGTGATTTTGTTGACCAAATTTGATTTGAACCGATAGGAGTAAATGTATACTGACAATTTTGAAAAGAAACCCTCGAAATGTTAATGAAATCTAAGTGTGGATCGGCGTCGTTATAAACACCACGGCGCGCATCGAGGGTTAAGAGTCGGAATGAAAACCCGCGAAAAAAATACGGCATCTGTCAATATCAGTAAATATCTAAAAATCTAAACGGAAATGGTATCCTCAATTTTGATATGGTTGTAGAGAAATCTCTATGGTGTATTCATATATCATATTTACAAAAAGAGAGGTAACTCGAGTTATAGCCATTATTATGACAATCATGTTGACATACAAGTCTATGGTTGCGTGCAATGGGGGTGTGTACCCTTATGGGAGTCTGTCAGGCATATAATGATTGTTGTAACTTGGTGAAAAGGAAACGGGTTGAAGAGTTCTCGAACTGGATTAGAGTTTGGCGTATTTTTGGGCAAATTACATGCAAATGAGCTAATTTTTTTTATTTATTCAACTGGCAATTCAACAAACAAAATAGAAACTAGAATTTGCGGTATAGGCTTTCGTGCACGCTAATTCAAAGAATATAAGCTGGGGCCGCCCCATGACCTTTGACCCTGGCACGGGACCTTTGATCTCATAAAATATGATGGATCCAATGTTGCACCTATGACAACAGTTTGGTTCCAATTGAACTTTCATTTGAGACTCAATGTTACATTTTTAAGCCCATTTTCAACCTTGCATCACATTCCTTTGACCTTTCAACAGCTTTGACTCCTTCCACATATAGGGACCTCATTGTGCACCTATGACAGAAGGTTGGTTCCAATGAAGTTAACAACTTTCAATTGGAGGTCACTTTTAAAAAAACTTAACAATTTGTGACACACACAACACACACACGTCCACTATACACATAAAACGGATTGCTAAGTGGTCCTGCCAGATATAAGCTGGCGGCCCACAAAAAAGCATACAATGAGGTCTGATGAGAAGCCCGGGCGCCTGCAAGCACAAAAGCACTGTCACCACCAGGGGCCAGTTCCCAAACTCAGCGACCACTACAAACGCAAAAAAAAGTATGACAACCACCACACTAAACAAATGCACCACGACATACAAACACACAATCTATAACAGAAAAATGTACAAGCACATGCCCACACACACCTCTAATAAAAAACACTCACACCACTATGTAAAAAAAAAAAAAAAAAAGCCATAAAAATTTATATTTTAAAAGCATTAAACTATAATTATGATTCAGATGTTCCATAAAATGAGAATTCAATATAGATTTAAAAACATATTGCTACAGTGTGAGGAAGGAGTCTCTGGTAGTTGGTGGAATAGCAGGACCATTGCACTGGGAAGTTACTAAAAGGCAGTATTTATATGAATCTGTTTTTGGTGATCGACCTGCTTTTGAAAGTTAAAAACATACTTTTAGTACTCAAACACCACTGCAAAATTGAACACAGCCTAGCATTATTTAAACAAGAAAAGCACAAAGAAATGGAAAGGTAAGCACATGACTTGGCATTTAGATGGTTCGTGGAGAGCATTGTTGTTAGGCCACCAGTTAGTTGTCTAGTAGATTGCACAAAATGGAAGTGTTCACAACTGTTTTTTTATCTCTAAAGATGAACGTATCATCAGCATGTGCGTAAACTGTAGATTTCTGATTGTAGATGGAGATCATCTTACATATATGTTAAAACAAAGCGGTCCCAAACGGATCCCTGGGGGACCCCAGAGAGAAAATCAGTCCATAGAATTAGCACCGCAAACATAACACATTGGCGACGGCCAGTAAGGAAAGACGTTATCCATTGCAGTAAAGATCCACGAATTCTGTCGGTTTTATGCAGCTTTTAATAAGCACTTGGATGCGAAATTGGTCAAAAAGCACGGTATGTCAACTGATAGTAGATCAATCGAGCAGTTGAGGTGGATCGAAGATCAAGGGGTGCAAGCCATTCTGTGGTAGCTTTGAACACAAAGGGCCGTGGTACATGATTTCCCTGGAGAGAAACTGTGCTGATTTTCAAACAAAAGACCATTGTTAGCAGATGATTTCGTAGCTCACCCCACCGACAAGATCCTGCCAGCATTTTTAACAACGAGGAGGTTAAGCAATGGGGTGATAGTAGTCAATGTTGAACGATCCCCTTTTGACACAGGGACTATATGAGCGTTTCCAACCCATAGGCCGCTAATAATATGCAAAAAGCGGCATAATCGCTAAAATTTTTGAAACAGCAGAATCGGATTACGCAAAATTCCTTACGCATGAAAGCCTATTGTTTGAAAAATATCATGCAGGAAACTTGGAAGGATGATTAACGTGATAATGTCAAGAAATTTGCAATACCATTCACTTCATTTTTTATCAAAAAAGGTGTATTTTTTGAAGAATGGCCCTTACAGCAGCAGTGGTCAGTGCATAGCCAGGGGGGGCGGGTGGGAATCTTGCCCCCCCCCCTGCCCCCCTGAAAAATTAGTGATTTACAGAGGACATATACTATTACTAACCAATGTGTATGTAATATGATTGCCCCCCCTTGAAAATACATGGTCAACAAAGGTGACCATGTTAGAGTTTTACTTGATCAAAATGATATTGATATTCTTTGCCTTACAGAAAAAACTTGGCTAAACAATGATGATGATAAGAGTAATAATTCAAATTGATGGGCCTAAGTTTGTAGGCTTGATTAGAAACAACAATGGAGCATGGTGGTTATTATGTTGATGTTAAAGAGGGTATATTTACAAAGAAAAATCGATTTGACATGATGATAATATTGAGGCACTCGGGTTGAAATCAATTTACCTCACACTAAGCCTCTTCTCCTGCGAACAGTGTACAGCCACCTGACTCAAAGGATTCCATACTTTGAGAAATTAGATTCGTGTTTCAAAACTCTACTTCAATGTATGATGATGTTATAATGTTGGTGATTTTAATTTAGATTTATTTGTAAAAGTGTAATTAGTACTAAAATTAATAATCTTGCTGCCCATTGTAACATGAAACAGAATACAAGCGTTACTGAAACTACCAAAACAAAGCTTGATCTTGCTTTGTATCTAATCCTAATAGTATTTTGAAGCTGTGTTCATAGTTTTGGTAGAAGTGATCACTCCTTAATTTATCTGGTACGTAAAAATAAAAAAACCTAGATTACCATCTAAAACAATTAAGTATAGGTCAATGCAGTAACTTGAATAATAACTGCTTTTGTTGATTCTATTAAAAATAAAAATTGGATTTGTTTTGAATTATGTCATGTCAATGATGCACTGAGTGTGTGAAAGAAATGTTCAATACTGTATGTGACAAACATGCACCTATTAAAGAAAAGTTTGTTAAGGGTTCACCACTTCCTGAATGGATTAATAGGGACTTCATTCCAATTAACAAGGTAAGAGAGTACTATTCAAAACAGGCTCACCAAAACCAACAATCTGATGATTGGAGGACTCTAAGTCATTAAGGAAATAAAGTTCATAATATGAATAGAAATTGAAAAAAAATAATGTAGTAATGAATAATGAAAAGTAGGAAATTCTAAAAAGTTGTGGACAACTATTAAAAAGTTAATCCCTAAACAGTTAAATCTTAGTTCATGCCAATCAATAAACCATGGGATCAAAGTTAATGAGAAAGATACTGCTGATAAATTCAATGAGTTCTTTACTTCTATGGGCAACAGTCTTGACTGAAATTGAAATTTAATCATACAGGGTGATAATATTCTGGATAATCATGACACTGCTCACTTTCATTTAAATATATTACACCAGAATTTGGTTTTGATGAAATTTGTTAAATATGGATTAATCACACAAATCACCTAGTATTAGTACAATTTTTTTTTTTGGATGTTCTAGATTAGCAATTGGCTGCTCCCAGTTATATGTAAATCTCTTGCTAATGTTTTATAATCTTCCATTTCATACATCTGTTTGCCAAAGGACTGGAAGCAAGCACAAAGTAAAACTCCTATTCATAAGGATGGTGTAATTTGATGTAAATAATTATAGACCAATTTTGTTCTTCGATTCTTTCTAAAATTATTGGGCGTGCTGTCCACATGATAAACTGGATAATTTCTGCTTTTTCTGGCTTTTTTTCTTAACCGAAAACATATTTTGAATCCATGTCAGTCTGGCTTCAGGAATAATAACTCTACCGCGTCTCTAGTGGCTGTTTCTGATTAATTCTGAATAATAGGGAACCAAGGTTAGTATCTGGAGCTTTGTTTCTTGTTCTCAAAAAAGCTTTTGACACCGAAACAGAAACTATGACATTCTTTTTCAAAAGCTTTGCAGATATGGTGCATTGGTGATACTTAAATTGGATCTCAAAATCATACTTAAGTGGTAGAATGCAAACGGTTAATATTAATGCTAACACTTTATGATTTTAGGCCTGTTACCATTGGCATTCCACCAGGGTTCTATATTAGGTTCCATTGCTGGTTCATAATATATGTTAATTCTCTTCCTGAATGTATTGATGGCAAATGTGTTATGTAGTGCTATGAACAACTTATTTTCACATCATCAGACTCAACATCTCTTCAGTGTCAGTGATGATAGTTTGTTGAAAAAGCTCATTGGTTTGAATTCAACAAGCTCACTCTAAACATTAGGAAAAAACTAAGTCATGCTTTTTGAAAAAACCAATCATTCCTTGAATAATTTCGATAAACATTCACTATTTATGGTAATGACCACTATTGAAAGGGTCTATAAATTCAAGCACTTGGGGGTCGTATTTGAGCCAATTTTAACCTGGGCGATCATGTTATTATTCTTCTATTATTATAAAGTATGGTGTTATTCGTAGAGTTAAGTACTTTCTTCCTCCAGCCACTTTAAAATTATTGAAATGCTATAGTTTTTCACACTTTGATTATTGACCCAGTTCTGTTTGGTCAAACTGCATCTTCTGACCATCGTAATTCTCTCCAAATTCTTCAAAACAAACTTGCACGGTGTCCTTCTGTCTTCGGGACATTCCAGAAACATCCATTCCGATATGAGAGCTCTCTTGGCTGGAGAGCTGAATGATAAGATAGAATAGAAACCACTTCTTCTAGTGTTTTTCAAGTGTCTTCAAAATCTGCTCCACTTTTACCTCTCATATCAATATTTTTTGACTTCTTCAATTCATTCAAAATGACTAGAAGTCAATCTGTAATACCATTGTCTTGCCACCTTGGAAATAAAAATGCAGGCAAGCTGACATTTTATTATAGAGGTGCATAAGAGTGGAACAGACTTTCATCTGATGTCCGAAGTAATTTGACTTCAGACTTTAAATGTGTTCAAGTTCCAACATCAGTATTTGATCATTATGCCTTCACCTATTATTCAAATTAATGGGCGGTTTGTTAAAATCTTTGTTTTTAAATTCATGTATGTTATATTGCATGTAAATGTTCTTATATAAGTTTTATGTGTGTAAACACCTGCTCATGTCATTACTTGTAAATATGTATCAGGTCTCATGGGAGAACGGTTTTTGATCTACAACTGAATGAGTTACCTGAATAAAGAATGTTAATACTACCTTTGCCCCCCCCCACAAAAAAAAGCTGGATACGCCACTGGCAGTGGTTTCCCCCCCCACCCCCCTCCCCCCCCCCCCCACATGCCGTGTGCCCTGAAAATGCAAAATTGAAATATTTCAGAGTACAAGGAGAATTTTAAGGAAAAATGTCGAAGTTATTCCTGTTTCTCAGTTTCACACCATGGTAAAAGCCTGAGCTGATTTAGTTGCTTAAGATACCTTTTGTTAAAATGATACTTTGTTTTATTGCAAATTGCAATGACTGAAATTTGCTCATAGTAGTGAAACTTTGATGAACCATTCTATGAGAACAAATGGAATATGGATTTCTGTTGGTGACCTCAGCTTAGAATTTAATCCCCAAACAAGTCATGGCAAAACTCAAGATGTATGGTGAACTCTTTGTTTTGGCATGGAATGACCCTGCAGAGTAGTGCTAATTGTTGTGTTAAAACTTGCTACTTTGAATAATTAATGACAACACAAGCTAAGGCCTTGCAATAATGTTCTACATGTATATATGTTAACAAAAAAAAATGTCACCTCCGGAACAACAATGATTAAATGTGGTTATTTCTCTAAAAACAGTAAAATATGTTTGGTCAAAGCTTTACCTATTTTATTATCGTAAGAGATTTAAGGAAATCATAATTTAGTTAAACAACAACTAATTCAGGCACATTCCTGTCACAAAGACATGCTATGTGTCTGGCATGTCTATTCAAATGGCACAAAAAGTAATTTATAAACACAAATACACTGGTAATTAGTCAAATTTATCCAAGCTGTATGTTATAAATCACTTTTATAAAAATCATTTGAATATGTTTCTTTCCAAGGTAAAACTATCACCAGTCAAACACAGTAAGGCCTCCAAGCTCCAAAAATGAGCAATTTACATTGTTAACAAATTATGTCATCTCCGAGACAAACATTTTCAGTCTCAGGGAAATCATACTAGTAGTTGTTGCAATACACCAAAAACTGAGAGAATTCTTAATAATAAGGAGTAACAATTTGTTATAAATATAGGCATCATTTGTTAACGGAAAATGTGACCTCCGAAATGCTGAATTGCAACCACCTCTCTCCGGAAATGAGAAGCAAGAAAATGTGGAAACCAAAATAGCATTATAGGTTGGGCACTTGTCTATAATAATAATAAAACAAAAACTGGGAATTCAATGCAGGGGAAAAGTATAGGCTTTGAGAAAAAAACAGATGTAATTTGGGGTACAGCAAGAAGTGCCAATTTTGACCTCATAAATGGCCACCAAATCCAAAAGAAAAAAGTAAGGAGGTTTGTTAAGCTAGATGAGCTAGCCCCTATATGGGATAGTTACACAGCAAAGTATCTTTGAAATTCTTCATTGAATTAGTGAGATACACATCATGAAGTGTTAAAACTGAAAGTTACACCACTGATTGTGAAAATGACCATATAGCGTCTTGCGCGTAATCGTCCGTTGCCACGCGTAACCATCCGCGCAACGAATGGTAATTTTCCATAGCAACCAAGCATATTTTCCTTGATTTTCAGCCTTTTCTGAACGGATTTTGTCCGAATATAGTTAGAACCCGTCCGGTATCCTTATGCACCTTTCATGTGAATTTGGCGCGATTTGGATTGAAACTGGCAGAGCCTTTTGCGAACATACATACAAACATATACACACAACATTCGGCAAATTATAGTATTGTTTTTGTTATTGTTGTAGCTTCTTGTTACAGGTGTGTTTTTTGTCCTTGTCTTTTGTCTGTTGAAAAGTGTTTTGTGGTGTTGTTTTGATCATTTTGTGATAACCTGTAGGCCCTATATACAATGTATTATGCTATGGAGTGGTTGGGTTTGGTAGACCATTTCTGAATGTAAGTGTATGTTTTTCCCCCACTATGCCAAACCAGCGGGCACATCAACGTTGATTCAACGTTGAATCAACGTTGAATCCTGATGTTGAAATTCAGTTGATATTTGGTTGTATATGAAAGTTTGGTTCAACGTTGATTCAAGCCTTGCGGGAAAATTTTCGTAAATTATGCAAATTAGATACTTAATAAGCATATTTTACGCCCAAAATCTAATCAGGTCGAGAACTCATGGACCCGCTTCTTTCCACCAAGTTACATCATCGTAGCCCTTACGGAACTCCAGATAAATCGTACACAAGCACTTGAACACGAACGGCGGGCAGACAGACAGCATGACAGACAGACAGACAGACAGACAGAAAAGTGATTACTAAGTCTCTGCCGAACAAAGTTCAGGCGAGACAATAAACAGTACATAATAATACTGTTTGCTGATATGCTTCTCTCTTCCCATCTTTCACATCACTATCATACATAAGGCCAATATTGCCATAGTGTCCATTATTCTGCATAATTCATATGGACTCACACTGGTAAATAACCTGAGAAACAGAGGCAAGTCTAGGCCCCTCTGCAAATGACAGTGTTTTATGCGGACCGGTTTATACCTTAAAACTGAGAAAAATGGCGAGATTTGGGTTGAAAATCAGGCTTGCTATCAATACTAAAGAGACATGACGAGATTTCCGGACGGAAGATGCGCCCCCGAGTTTTTGTCGGAAACGGTTTTGCATATTAGAATGCTTACCAATGTATTAAACAACCTGAAATGAATAAAGCCGGAAACAGTGATTCAAGTAATTCTCTGGGCATGACAGAAATCAAGCGGCTTCTCTATGGCGGGATATGAAACACCAATTGAAAAGCAAGTTCAAAACATAGTTTGGGTTTCCTTTTTATTTCTGCTTGTTTGTCCAATAAACCTTTGAAATGTTTTCGTAGGCACCCTACAACCTATCAAGTGCAAATTTAGAGAATTTTGTATCCTAGAAAATCTCCTCATGCTCCTTTAGTATTAAATCTGTGAGAATATCCAAAAAAGGTTGGCACTGATACTTTTATTTTGATCTGACACATCAATATTAAAGGGATTAGCAGCGATTTGCTAATCCGAAACATCGAAAAAATCATCAAAATTCATTTATTATATTTTTGTTACTGGCATGGATATGCGAACATAACCTGCAAGTGGTTGACTTGAAATACATGTAGTAAAGACAGGGCAGACTTTTTATCTGATTCTGTAATTTCATACGTGCTTATCAAAATTCCGATTTGAGATCAAAAAAAGCCTTTCCCGGTGAATATCACAGATTTTCAGCGTGATATTGTACACCATGATGAATACATTTTGACACTAACCCAGAATTATTGATCTTTGTTATTCTGTACTGTGTGTTAACCACAATCAGCTTTTTAGTGCAGATTTTGACACGCCGTCGCTCTATGTCTATTTGGGGAACGGTATGAGAATTTCCTCAAATACTTCATTTTTTCTCTCTTTGGTGGTTTGTTTCTACATTAAAGCAGTTATATGGCATTGAACACACTTATCCCTGATTTATATGCTTTTCCACATTTTTGCGATTCTATCGCTTTCACTCGCTGCTAATCCCTTTAACCGTTTCTTACATGGAACACCTGACTGAAAAAGTGACCTGACCTCCAGGGTCTACAGGGCGGGGGTACGCAAACATGTGCAAATACGAAGTCACAGGGACAAGCCTCAACCAAAACAGAGTCCATTCTGGACGTCCTCGGACTGGAATGTCTGCGGAAAATATTCAAGCTGTCCAAAATGCTCTTCAACAGCATTACCTCAACAGCATTACCTCTCTTACCAATGATCTGGGATTGCTTCAGTAGGCCCTACTTTCAATCAGATCCTTGACTTACAATGGCACTCGCGTATAAGGAGGCATGAACTTTTGTAAAGAGAACACGCAAGACGCATCGAGTTTGTGTGTGGCCTCTTGGAAGACTGTGTTGCTTTCTTGAAGTCTTTCCTGCGCATCGCCGATGAAAGTGCTTTTTGCTTAAATGGCTCAAACAGGCTAGTACCTACAATGTCAGGCAGTATGTACCGCTCGGTCAAATGCCTCCTGACTTTGCCTTTGAGAGGCGTGACACGAGACAAAAAATTACAGTGTGGATTGGCCTTGTTATCAACGGTGGTCTTATTGGCCCTTCGTTTTTCGCCGTAACATCAATGGAGAGACTTCTTGAAAATGCTAATGATCAGGTTGTCCCAGACTTGAGAAAGAATTTGTGAGATTTCGGCTCCAGAAAAAACGGACAATTTTGCCATCTGGGTACAGGATGGTGCTCTTCCACATCGAAAAAGAATTTGACAGCTCGTTTACAATATTTATTTGGAAACAGAGGCCTAATGGGGCAATTTGAAGTCAGACGTGTACGGAACTCTTCCGACAAGTTTGGATGACCTTCAACAGAGAATTGCCCGTGAAATGGATATCCTCTCCTCAAGCAGGACCAAAATATAATTCGGCGGGCAGTTGTCCTGGGGGGGATTCCCATCTTGGAAGCAACGCGTATGTAAGGCTGTTAAGATCCCCTTTGTCAGCATCGTTGTCACCCTACGACTCCATACTTTTTTTTTAATTTCACCCAATCACCCAAAGACCCCATATTTGTGAACATTTTAACTGTCATCCAAAGACCCCTATTTCGGGAGATACTTTTGAAAATTTTAATCCAAAGACCTCTATTTTTAAGAAAATTTGCAAAATTCTCACCCAAAGACCCTATTTTTTGGAAAAATTTGCAAATTTTAAATTCTTCCCAATTGGCGCACATCCCATTCTCTATCGTTTTGTTTGTCTTATGTGCAGTCATGTATGAACATTTTGTGAAATGAAGTGTCCAATAGAACATGGGGAGAAACACAACACGTACACAAGAATAAATTTTTAAAAGTATATTTTTTTTATGATTCACACTTTACTAAGTACTATCCTGACACTCATAATAACATGACTTCATTCAGGTTAATACTGTTGCGTCTTCGTGTTACGTGGAGGGATATCCAACAAAATCAGCCCAGCAGAAGACTTAGCCTCCATAAAGAGGCACTACCCGATCAGCAGGTTCCACCCCACCTTTCACACCATCAAACCTGAGATTTTGGTACCATTAGAAACCTTCTATTTTTATCATTTCATCTGCAAAATATTTTGACTGCCATCTTTCCTATTATGATTCTACAGGTTAATACATGGTTTGTTTACATTATCCGTAAAGTATGTCAGCAATGGTCATTCCTATGAAACAAAGTCAAATATACATGATATTGTAATCGGGTGGGGTACCTTTAATCGCCACCTGGGGTCCCTAAGGTGGGCCCTTGGGCCTTCACTCGCAAATTGGGCCGGTTAGTTGCGTTTGCCGCGGCCGCTACAAACTCCCAGTCCGCCCCTGGTTCACTATCCTCGCTTAGGGTACTTGTTAAAACGATCCAACTGGCGGTGATATGTTCATTACTTATTGGCATAATACAACGATTTTACAAACCATTTTGCTGGCCGTATTTTGTGCCATCTTTACGGTTTTCGGAGCCAAAATCTGCACCGTCTGGCGTTCTATTTTAAACCTGGAAGTAACCGATGAGTTTAGTGAGTCCGTCGATAACTACATCGAGCATTAAATTGTCGCAAGATAGTGCTCGTAATTTTAAAACATTACCGTTCGTTTTTCACTTCTGTACTAACTCCGGAATAATTGTCATAATTGAAAGCTCGATTTCACATCAAAGATTCATCACTTAGGGTGTTTGAGCATTGCCAATCCTTGTATTGGGTATATATTTCATCTGAGTCCTCGCTAATTAGGCTAACTTGGTATCTTTGCTTTGGTAAAATCCCGGGGTAAAATCCTTGTTTAGGGTCGGTTTGAAGAAGTAGCATCCTCCTAAATAGGGTCAATTTTGAAAGTCAATTCACGCGCGTGTACAACATTTACACATGACTGCCCCCCCCCCCAGGGCACAGACTCACTGTTTTTCAATGTAATTCAACTTTTATTTCTTAATTCAAAGTTGACAAACAACGGCCGGGACAACAGCACGATTTCAATCTTGAATCAAGGTTGAAACTTCAACCTGATTTCAACCATACATGTAGGCCTATGTTGGAATTATTCGAAGTGATACCACGATATGTATAGGCCTATGATAGTTAAAGTCAAGATCAACCTTATTTCAACGTCAATTCAACGTTGAAACATCAACCATATTTCAACATATTGAAAAAAGGTTGAAATATGGTTGTTGTCGAGACGAGATCAACTCGATTTCAACCTTAATTCAATGTTGAAACATCAACCGAATATCAACAATGGTTGAAATATGGTTGATTTCAACCAGATTTCAACGTTGATTCAACGTTGAAATCTCAACCTGTGCCCGCTGGGGTAGGTCCTACAGCCTAAAATTAAAATGAAAAAAAAAGACTAGTTTCCTTGACAGGAATCTTTTCTACTCAATGGTAAAAGTCTATCTATTGATAGGCTGAAAATGCGATGAGTCGTCCTGCACAACTATGAAAAAGCTACAACATACTGTACAAGTACCATGTCAACCATGAGCTCGGTGAATTGAGCAACCAACGAACCGTACGAGGGATTTACCCAATGCGTGCAATTCCCTATACAATGACTTACCAATGAGTTCGGCTACTGCACTGAAGGGCCACTTGTGACTCGTTGAATTGGAGTGCAAAAAAGCCGGATTCACCTAAAACAATGTAAAAGGGAAAGTGTTAAGAGAAAATTGTAGCATTATAATTGCCGAGACTACGTCATCAACGGTGTTTTGTATCTTTGAATCACTGTTTTTGGTCGCTTACCTGGCTTTGTCGGATGCTAGGACCTGCCATTGTGAAGACTATGTGCACATTGCGCGCGCTGACCTCTAATCAGTGATTGCGCGATCAGCATTGGCTGTCGAGATCGTCACTGATTCATATGGCAAGTGTAAAAAGTTGATTGCTGATGAACAAGCAGATTGTACTAGTGATGTCTGTATATGTGTACCAATATTCGCCTATAGTATAAACAAGAATAGTCTTTTAAAAAGACAACCATCGCTTAGCGAGGATAGTGTAAATACTTGAGATCATAGGAAACCCTCTCGTATATTAGAGAGATGATATAACCATGCAGTATATATTTCAGGCATCAACCATACTCATGCATCAACCTTTAATTTCGAAATACCACTGGTTTGGAAATGCCAGCCTATACACAGCCATATCCATTTCATAGGTGAGTGCCCCCTGTGGGTAGTTTATCAATCAAATAGATTCTAAATATTTTGACCACAGTCCATTGCACCGAGATTAGAAAATTGAAACTTACAGGAAACGGGTTTTAAAACAATGCTTGTCACTATGAGGCAATGAAGTATCAACTCCTAAGGAACAGTTCAATAGCTTTCATTCACAAGTATATTTAGAAAACACACCCCTGGGTGTTGTGTATAATATATGATACCTAGAATACACAAGATCAGTTCATGTCAATGCATGTACAAGTACAACACACTGAACTGTGCTCTTGGTTGATGAGCATATTGTAACTCATAGTGTGTGCTATCTGGGCATTGTACACATAATGGTACTCTCAAAACCATGGGTCATATCATCCATTACATGTCAATGAACTGAGAAGTTATCCACTGTGATGGGTGCACTGTCATCCAAGTTTTGTTTCTAGCGGCTTCGGAAATGTAAATGAATTTCCTAGTAGGCATATACCATGTCTTTAATTCTTAAAATAATTGGAACCAGAGGACTTTGCACTGCTACATGAGACAACCACCCAACTCTGTGCACGACTGTGATATTCTGCCAATCATTTGCTTGCTACACATATGCTAGGGTAACTTGCAACGTAGTGGCTTTTATCTACTCCGATTTTATACCATCTTCGATGGAAAAATAAGATGTTAGTAACTTTTTAATGTTCTGTACAGTGGCGTAACCAGACCTTTGCAAATGGGGGGCAGAAGGGGTGCCAAGGCATTTTTTGAGGGGGCTAATTTGGGTCCTTCTCCATAGACACTGTACAAAAGGTCAGTTCATTTGGGGGGGGGGGGTTTTTTTTTTTTTTTTTTTTTTTTTTTTTTTTTTGCATTTTGGGGAAATTTTCGTTTTTTGATATAAATAAAGAACAATACAAGCATATTTTACAAATATAATACTGCCATGAGAGACCCTGGGTAAAACTCTATGAGCCAGAGGTGACATCAAGTAGGCCTAGGCCTACTATTTTCCTGAAGGGCTGCGCTCCTCAAGAAAATAGTAGGCCTGCTTGATGTCACCGAGCGACCATATAATAGTTTTAAGCCAGAGCCAAAGCAGTATAAATTCGTTTTATATACTTCATTAATAAATTTCATAATTTTCATCTTTCATACTCAATGCAAGGTCGGATAGTATATAGACAACAGCGAGGTTCACAACATCAAGTACTATTTAGGGACGATTTGACTTCAAGGGGGGGGGTGGATTTTTTTTTTGAAAAAAAAAACAACAATCATACCCACCATGTGAGCAAAACAAAAAAAAATCCCCACTTTCCAGTGGAAAAAAATCCCCACAGCTTAAAAGAGGTAAAAAAAATTTGTCCTGCAGAAACACATGAAAAATGCTCTGTTACTTATGTTGGAAAATGCTCTATAACCCATTTCGAGCAGGAGCAGAATATCATAGTGGCATTATTTAAGGAATTCGTTTACCTTTGGTATAGTTAGCATAGAGGGTCCATACTAGTATAGGCAGTTAGTATGGTAGGCCTACTCTCAAATTGTGGTATCACTTTTTCAATAGGGGCCAATTTAAGTTTACTCAGGGGTCAAATCTAATCATAAGGATTCCAAAAATGTATACACTCTAAATTACAGGGATTTAAAATAAATCCCAAATGATTGTGATTAGGGACCAATCCATTTTTAGATTTAAAATTAAATCTTATAGATTTAAAATTCTAATTTGGAGTTATAAGGTAAAAATGACTAAAATAGTAAAAAAAAAAAGTAAATCTCAATGTGTACGGGGGTCAACATTTAAAAGTTAATTTGATTATATTCCAAATACTTGCAAATTATTGCCCGAGGAAAGGGGACTCCCAAAACACAGCCTATAGTTTTGATGTTTACTTACGGAGATAAGGGTCGAAGAAGGTCAACACCAATTGGGTATGTTGCCCTATGACCTATTTTGTCGCATAACATGATAACTATGCATTGCAGGTGGTACAAACTATTCCTTCACATTCAGCTAGATGAACAACATCTTTCATGTTGTTCCAAAATCGGAGCAATTTTTCTGATTTTGACCCCTGTTCAAATAGAAACTAGATATCGCTGTGGTCAAAGACCGTGAAACCAGCCGGATTGGTCAAGCGTATCATTAAAAATAGACACCCTAGCTTCAAACCCAAGCCTAAAACTAACCCTAGCTTCGAAACCTAGCCCTACCTTCGAAACCTAGCCTAGATTCGAAACCCAACCATAACTAGATCTGGAGACAGATCTGAGCACAGTCGAGGTAGTGACCTTTGAACCTAAACGACCTTCGATCTCGAAAATATTTAAACATATTTGGAATGTCAAAAGGTCATTTCAAATTGCTGCCCGTTAATATCATTTTGACGTTTGACCTCTTAATGACCTTTGTTTTTAAAAAACATTTTCAACATTTTTTGAAGTCATAAGGATCATTTCAGTTAAATTTCAGCTCAATCGGAGCATTTTGAAAATTTGACCTTTGACCTGTTAATGACCTTTGATCTCGAAAATATTTCAACATGTTTAGGATGTCATAAGGATCATTTCAGTTACATTTCAGCTCATTCGGAACATTTTGAAAAATTATTGACCCCTGAATGACCTCCATATTGATTTGTATGAAATTTATAACATGCACCAGCTATACTCTGTCCAGCTCGAAGTATGAAGTAGCGACGCGGGCGTATACATTACCCGACTTTCAGCGCGCGCAAAGCACAAGCGCACCACAACTGAAAGACGGCACTGGGTATACGCGCGCGTCGTCACTTCATACTTCAGACAAGACAAAGTATAGTAGAAGTTACGTAAGTACAAGTAGCACCAATCTACTACCTTGCACTATTACGATCTCTTTGTCTACTATACTTTGTCTCGTTGAATTGGAGTGCAAAAAAGCCGGATTCACCTAACATGTAAAGTGTTAAGAGAAAATTGTAGTATTATAATTGCCGAGACTACGTCATCAACGGTGTTTTGTATCTTTGAATCACTGTTTTTGGTCGCTTACCTGGCTTTGTCGGATGCTAGGACCTGCCATTGTGAAGACTATGTGCACATTGCGCGCGCTGACCTCTAATCAGTGATTGCGCGATCAGCATTGGCTGTCGAGATCGTCACTGATTCATATGGCAAGTGTAAAAAGTTGATTGCTGATGAACAAGCAGATTGTACTAGTGATGTCTGTATATGTGTACCAATATTCGCCTATAGTATAAACAAGAATAGTCTTTTAAAAAGACAACCATCGCTTAGCGAGGATAGTGTAAATACTTGAGATCATAGGAAACCCTCTCGTATATTAGAGAGATGATATAACCATGCAGTATATATTTCAGGCATCAACCATACTCATGCATCAACCTTTAATTTCGAAATACCACTGGTTTGGAAATGCCAGCCTATACACAGCCATATCCATTTCATAGGTGAGTGCCCCCTGTGGGTAGTTTATCAATCAAATAGATTCTAAATATTTTGACCACAGTCCATTGCACCGAGATTAGAAAATTGAAACTTACAGGAAACGGGTTTTAAAACAATGCTTGTCACTATGAGGCAATGAAGTATCAACTCCTAAGGAACAGTTCAATAGCTTTCATTCACAAGTATATTTAGAAAACACACCCCTGGGTGTTGTGTATAATATATGATACCTAGAATACACAAGATCAGTTCATGTCAATGCATGTACAAGTACAACACACTGAACTGTGCTCTTGGTTGATGAGCATATTGTAACTCATAGTGTGTGCTATCTGGGCATTGTACACATAATGGTACTCTCAAAACCATGGGTCATATCATCCATTACATGTCAATGAACTGAGAAGTTATCCACTGTGATGGGTGCACTGTCATCCAAGTTTTGTTTCTAGCGGCTTCGGAAATGTAAATGAATTTCCTAGTAGGCATATACCATGTCTTTAATTCTTAAAATAATTGGAACCAGAGGACTTTGCACTGCTACATGAGACAACCACCCAACTCTGTGCACGACTGTGATATTCTGCCAATCATTTGCTTGCTACACATATGCTAGGGTAACTTGCAACGTAGTGGCTTTTATCTACTCCGATTTTATACCATCTTCGATGGAAAAATAAGATGTTAGTAACTTTTTAAAGGTGCAACTAGCAATTTCACATAACAGGTTCCCTAAAAATATTGCAGTACTGATGTTTTGCCCTGATGTAAACTTCCATCAAAATTAACCTCATCTAAAAGGAATAAGCTGAGAAATTGTTTCTTTGGTCAAAAATTGTGAACTTACTAATTCGTCTAGGAGCAATACGAAATTCCAGCCTATGTTTTATATTGAAGATAAGCAATCAGAATCGCAATTTTTTTCTCCTCATCTCTCTGTTAGACATTTCTGTAGCAAAATGCAAGGTTTAGAAATCTATTGAGTTTCTAGTTATATGAATTACTATTATGGCACAATTTTTGCGGGTGCCTTCAAAAATCTCTCTGTTGCAACCTTTAATGTTCTCTGTATGTGCATAATTAGGGTCATTTCCAATAAGATGTTAGTACTTTTTAAATGTTCTGTATTTGCATGAATAGGGTCTTCCTCCAAGTTTTTTTTTTTTTTGCATTTTGGGGAAATTTTCGTTTTTTGATATAAATAAAGAACAATACAAGCATATTTTACAAATATAATACTGCCATGAGAGACCCTGGGTAAAACTCTATGAGCCAGAGGTGACATCAAGTAGGCCTAGGCCTACTATTTTCCTGAAGGGCTGCGCTCCTCAAGAAAATAGTAGGCCTGCTTGATGTCACCGAGCGACCATATAATAGTTTTAAGCCAGAGCCAAAGCAGTATAAATTCGTTTTATATACTTCATTAATAAATTTCATAATTTTCATCTTTCATACTCAATGCAAGGTCGGATAGTATATAGACAACAGCGAGGTTCACAACATCAAGTACTATTTAGGGACGATTTGACTTCAAGGGGGGGGGTGGATTTTTTTTTTGAAAAAAAAAACAACAATCATACCCACCATGTGAGCAAAACAAAAAAAAATCCCACTTTCCAGTGGAAAAAAATCCCCACAGCTTAAAAGAGGTAAAAAAAATTTGTCCTGCAGAAACACATGAAAAATGCTCTGTTACTTATGTTGGAAAATGCTCTATAACCCATTTCGAGCAGGAGCAGAATATCATAGTGGCATTATTTAAGGAATTCGTTTACCTTTGGTATAGTTAGCATAGAGGGTCCATACTAGTATAGGCAGTTAGTATGGTAGGCCTACTCTCAAATTGTGGGTTAAAAAAAAAAATGCACTTTGTCAATGAGGGGCCAATGTAAAGACACTATCAGTGATTGAAAAATATTTGAAAATTTGGAGGAATAGCGTCAAAGTGAAGGATGAGTCTGTATAATACTCACAGTTCCTTTTCCAGCTGTAGGAAGAATTACAGAAACGGAAGACAACGGCAGGGTTTCCAAGATACTATTCTCTATTCAATTACGTGTGTAGTAAGTGTCCGTCCGGACAGTAATAAAATAAAAAAAAGGGACTAAACAATCTACGATTTGTCCTTGTTACGTTGCTTCTGGTCTTATCGTTTGCACGCCGGTATGTTAGGATACATGTACTGTACATACATGCAAAAATTTTCTGGTGATTTTGATGATTTTTCGATTGCTGATTAGCAAATCACTGATAGGGTCTTAAGTTTACTCAGGGTCAAATTAATCATAAGGATTCAAAAATGTTACACTCTAAATTACAGGGATTTAAAATAAATCCCAAATGATTGTGATTAGGGACCAATCCATTTTTAGATTTAAAATTAAATCTTATAGATTTAAAATTCTAATTTGGAGTTATAAGGTAAAAATGACTAAAATAGTAAAAAAAAAAAGTAAATCTCAATGTGTACGGGGGTCAACATTAAAAGTTAATTTGATTATATTCCAAATACTTGCAAATTATTGCCCGAGGAAAGGGGACTCCCAAAACACAGCCTATAGTTTTGATGTTACTTACGGAGATAAGGGTCGAAGAAGGTCAACACCAATTGGGTATGTTGCCCTATGACCTATTTTGTCGCATAACATGATAACTATGCATTGCAGGTGGTACAAACTATTCCTTCACATTCAGCTAGATGAACAACATCTTTCATGTTGTTCCAAAATCGGAGCAATTTTTCTGATTTTGACCCCTGTTCAAATAGAAACTAGATATCGCTGTGGTCAAAGACCGTGAAACCAGCCGGATTGGTCAAGCGTATCATTAAAAATAGACACCCTAGCTTCAAACCCAAGCCTAAAACTAACCCTAGCTTCGAAACCTAGCCCTACCTTCGAAACCTAGCCTAGATTCGAAACCCAACCATAACTAGATCTGGAGACAGATCTGAGCACAGTCGAGGTAGTGACCTTTGAACCTAAACGACCTTCGATCTCGAAAATATTTAAACATATTTGGAATGTCAAAAGGTCATTTCAAATTGCTGCCCGTTAATATCATTTTGACGTTTGACCTCTTAATGACCTTTGTTTTTAAAAAACATTTTCAACATTTTTTGAAGTCATAAGGATCATTTCAGTTAAATTTCAGCTCAATCGGAGCATTTTGAAAATTTGACCTTTGACCTGTTAATGACCTTTGATCTCGAAATATTTCAACATGTTTAGGATGTCATAAGGATCATTTCAGTTACATTTCAGCTCATTCGGAACATTTTGAAAAATTATTGACCCCTGAATGACCTCCATATTGATTTGTATGAAATTTATAACATGCACCAGCTATACTCTGTCCAGCTCGAAGTATGAAGTAGCGACGCGGGCGTATACATTACCCGACTTTCAGCGCGCGCAAAGCACAAGCGCACCACAACTGAAAGACGGCACTGGGTATACGCGCGCGTCGTCACTTCATACTTCAGACAAGACAAAGTATAGTAGAAGTTACGTAAGTACAAGTAGCACCAATCTACTACCTTGCACTATTACGATCTCTTTGTCTACTATACTTTGTCTCGTCTGAAGTATGAAGTAACGACGCGCGCGTATACCCAGTGCCGCCTTTCAGCTGCAGCGCACTTGTACCATACCCGCGCGCGCGTTGAAAGTCGGTTCAATGTATACGCCCGCGTCGCTACTTCATACTTCGAGCTGGACAGAGTATACATGTAAATATTTGTTGGACAGAACAGTATCCTGATTTTACCATCGCTATCATGGATTTTTAACATTGAAATCTAGTGGAATTAATTTTCAATGTAAGGCAACACTAGGCAACGCGGTGGTAGTGGCTTCAAAAATGGACGGTTTTCAAGGTATCCGCCAAAGTCAGGTCAGTCAAAATCAAAACAAAATATAGGCTATTCTACAGATTCACGTCTGATACACGTAATTCGCGTAAACTAGGTATAGTCATAAGCCATAATTGTACTCTTTTCTTGATTTTCAGACGAATCCGAAATTTCTGCACTCCAATTCAACAAGTCACAAATGGCCCTTCAGTGCAGTAGCCGAACTCATTGGTAAGTCGTAACCTCGCATGCTCGCCCCTGTTATTTTGTTCTTGCGATTGCATGATCTTTCGCGCGCGGTCGGACCACAAGATCGTGCATGGGCAGATGGGATAGGGAATTCCCCGGTACGGTGTATAACCGACGCGCGACGTGATCCTACTCCTAATGTAAAGTTGCAAACAGACTTTATAAAGTTCACTAAATGGTAATCCTGTTTTTGTTTTTATTTAGCAGGTTTTTTTTCCATTTATTTTAGCTGCCTTATGTAGGCCTATGTTTTATTAAAGACACTATACTCTTTGTCAAAGTACCCTTTACAAGATAAGCGTACTTTAACTTAAGCGTGATGCGCGTAATGTGATCGCGCGATCTACTGCTAAGCCCCGCCCCTTCTGGATGGCACGCGCGTACCTCTTGTAAAAGTATTTTGATAAATAGTATATCAGTGATTCATCCGAAAGAGTCAAAATATTTTAAATTTGCAGGATAGCTTAAAAGTGAAGGATAAGTCTGTAGGATTCTCATAATTACTTTTTCCAAACGAAGCATTGAGATAAAAGGAAAAGAACGGCAGTGTTCAACGATATGGCTCTCCATTCAATTACGTGTTTAGTAAGTGTCCGAACGGACAGTAATGACTATTATATCCGAGTTTGTCCTTATTAGGATGCTTCTGGCCTTATCATTTGCAGGATATGTTAGGGCACCCGTATTGTTACAGACATGCAAAAATCTGATTTTTGAGGATTTTTTTTGATTTTCTGATTTAGCAAATCACTGATAGTGCCTTTAATATAATCGCTGTCAGAATTTCTCGGTCGGGCAAGATTGGGGTAGGGTAGGCGCCCTATTTTCGTACACTGCCACTTTTCGGACAGATGTGTGTTTTGAGCCATGTGGTTTCATTTAAAGCAATTAGCACATTTTTGAAGAGCGCCCCCAATTTTCAAAATTTGATATTTTTGCACAGCTACCGTGTTGTTCCTAATAACCCCCCCTGCTCTAATAAACGCCCCCTACGATTTTTTGATAAAACAATTCAAGAAAATGAGTTAAGCTTACCTAAATCGCATGATTTAATGGCCAGGACTTTCGTAATCCGTATCATAATCGCTGTTGTCATCAATACTTTCTACAAAGTACAAAGTGATGTTCGTGATTTCCGACATCTGGACCCCCAGTAATCTTTTATAAACTGTGTAAGCCTATAATTTTATAAGGTGATTTTGTGGGGATTTTTGACTGTAATAGCCGTCCTCTTGTGAAAAATGCACCGCCCCCGGGGCTTTTATTAGGAACAATACAGTATGTTTCTAATTGTCTAGAAAACTACAACCTGCGAACGAGCATGCTCAAAAATGCGTATTTATCATAAAATGAGCGATTTTGTAATTAGAATTGGATCCTAGATTGTACTAACGGCATACTGAATGCTAAGTTTATGTCCGTCCATGATGAAATAGTGCCACCTCAAGAAACCTCTAACTTGACTTATCTGAACCAATAAAACAACTAAGAGACTAGATATGTACATGGTCTATTCCGCCCCCGGCTATTTCTATTGGAAGGCCATTTCCGGCAAGCTCGTTGAATTATATCGGGATCCCGATATTATTATTCTAGTTACAAAATTCCTTCCTTTGCGACACATAGACATTTTAGAGCCTAACCATTCACAGGTATAGTTTAACATCCAGTTACCAATGCAACCATTTAAAAATTGGGGGCGCTCTTCAACAAAATGGGCTAATATTGCTTTTTAAAAATTTCAACGCGGTGAGGACGTATAATCTTTGGCAACTTTTCTGTAAACGGTCGGCAACCCATAATTATGCGGGTGATTCTTCGATAAGTGTCCACTTTCATGTTTCAGTGAACTTGATTTTCAAAACACTATATCTGCAACTTCGAGGGATATTCTGCCAAAGATTTACACCTATAGCATTGGAAAAATATGTTGGGCAGACATCTTTACGATGTTCTAATGAATTTTCTTCGTTATTTCCAAGTTGGTCACTGCATTTAGTCATTTCCGTAACATTTTATATAAACAATACGGACAAAGAAAAGCGGAAACGTAAAATCATTTTACAAGTATAAATTCAGGTTCCAATTGTCAGTTTATGTTATAGACTAATTTCCTGTCATAAAGGGAAATGTTCCATTGTTTTTGCATATTACATTCAAATTGTAAACTTCAAAAGTGTAACACCTCCAAAAATAGTAACAAAAATAGTAATTTTTAGGTTGGTAAAAACTGGACTGTCATGTATTTTAATCACGGACAGGTGCTTTAAAATACTAGCTACTACGGTACCTTCAAATCGGAGAGGGGAAGCAAACTATCGGTATGATGTCAATAATAATATAAGAAAAAAATGCTTATTGCTTCATTACATTCCATGCTATGACACTATTTTTTACAAAAATGACAAAGCATTACAGAAATGACCATGTTACGGAAATTAACCACCTTGTTACGGAAATGAATTTTTTTTACACTGTCTGGGGAAAAAAAAAGGCTCCAAAAATGAAAAAGAAACAGCAAAACAAGTACAAGTACCACTTGTATGTTTAAATATTAAATTTAATTGACAATCTCAAAGTGGCCAAAAGGCCATTAATAACAGTACTCTCGAACACTTGTGTTAACTACGGAAATGAGTGTTACGGAAATGATTGCCTAAACATGTCAGTATAGCGTCGCTATAGCATCGCTAGTCCTGAAATTGAGCTGCATAGTGACATGTTACAAAGCTTTTTGCACTATCACAAAGTACAAATTTTCAATTATTCAGTTGATCTATCAGCGTATCAAAGGCGGATATAAAATTTTGAAGATTTTTCACATTAACACCGTAGTGGCCCCCTTAAGACCTTTGACCCCCATACTGCGCACGCCTTTTGTTAGGGTACACACCACTAATTACCCTTTTTGGGGGCCACTTCCGGCAAATTAATCACAGCAATAGTCCGTACTTCACAAGGAAAATTCTGAGTTATTGGATACTAGTTGAGCACATTTTTGCATAAATTTGATCTCTACCGATTTTTTGGAAAGTGTGCATGGATATTCCTGAAAGAAAATGTGTTTATTTAAGCTTATTTTGCTTTTTACTGGCGATTAAACAACCCATGCATTTCTCGGTTCGGCCGCGAAAATTTGAGTAGCGAAATTACTACCCCCTAGAAATCGCTAAATATTGCAAAATTTTATCGGAAAAGGTGTGATCATTTTGGATAAAAGAAGTCTTGCGAACAACTGTGCAACTCTCATTTTCTGAAACGCAAGGGTAACTCGAGATACAGCCCAAGATAGGA
>JAMKCH010042860.1:0-13586 GCA_023653785.1 Ophioderma brevispina
GATAAGGTGGCTCGACTGGTAGAAGAGATGGAGAGACAGCAGCTGCAAAAAACGGCAAAACGGTCGATATACGTAGGACTCATTTTCCATCGAATAATATTCCTTCACGAGCGAATTTTTAATATGCAACGTCTTTTAAAGTAATGTTTTTAGATCGTGCAATATGTACATACACATGGTAGAAACAACTGACTGCAAAAGTATATTCAAAGAAAAAAACATATACCAATATTCTTTCTACTAGGAGCCCAGGCCGCTTAAGCAGTCATTTCGGAAAAGCCCACTAAATAATTAGGGTATCGCAATTTGACACAGCATTGGGGCGCTTTTACTCGAAAATTTCTTCCAGCAAAAGCTTATTTCCTTTTTTAAAAAAAGGATTTCCCACCGGGTCTCGAATTTTTCCACCAAACCTAATAGTTTATAGTTTTCTAATCTGTCAAGCTCTAACTATAACGCTCTACACCTGCAGAAAATTAAGATTTTTTCAAAAGTGAACATTATGGCTTACCACAGACATGAGTTTTTTAAATCCAATTAAACGTACGTATTGGAAACTTTTAGGTTGTTTGGCTCATTTGTCAATTGACCTTTACTTAGAACAAGTTGAAGTCGTGCTGCAAACAGATAGATTCTTGGAGATTTTGGCCCGATACATGCTCCGGCCTAAATATTTTTCAACTCGTCTCATTGGGCGCTATTCATTATTATGTGTGCGCTTATTTCTGTTAATGTTTAATTATTGAAAGTATTACAAGAACGACTATCCTGCCGGCCTCAGATATTGGGCGTGGCTTGTGTCTGTGGGGCGCTCGCGTGTTATCTAAAGGTCGTGGGTTCGAATCCCCTCCAGGAACAAAATTTATTTATGATTTTAGTTGTAATTTAGAGTTGGCAGATGTAATCATAAAACATCAGAGTTCTGGATTGAAGTAGAAAAATATTGAATATCTGGCCTTATGAGATCATAAGACTGGTCATGGTCCTGGAGGATGATTTCGGGCCACAATCTCCGACGTGCAAGGATATTTAAGCGACTCCGACCTACCCATAGGCTACTGCGGGTCTGCTAAATAGATACAATAATCTGCTTGTTGTCTTGTAACTACTCCATTCCCAACACTTATGTCAAACACTTCTAATTGTTGACTTCAAAATTTTAAAAGCTGTCTTGAATGTCCGGCAAATTGAAACTTGTATTTTAACGTAATCGAATAATCATCCTACTATAGATCGTATTCAATATCCAGCCATGTTGGTGGAAAGATAGACGCATTCCAGTACTACAAATAACATCACTTTATGATCCCTGTGTAATCGCTAAACCTGGATCGATTGACAGCTAATGTATTGTAGTCCTGGAATGTATGTATGCATCTTGTCCATCAACATGTCTGGTTGCTGACGTCATATTGAATCGGTCTATACATGTGTAGATTCAACGCATCGTGTCACTAGTAGAAAAGTTTTGGACAGCGTCGATTAGTTGGGATAGGGCCAGAAAAAGAAACATTTGGCCGATTCACCTGTTTCATGCGAATTAAGTAACAATCTGGCTTTTCGTATTGCCATATTTTCAAGACTTGTGTTCTTTGTATCCAGAACACGGGCGCTCAAAAGTCAGTAACTCACCTTTCAATTGAATACCACGAGTCAAATGCGATTAGCCACATGTTTTGAGAACTATAAATGTGTTTTGTAGCTGAAAATGCGCTTGAATGACTTGAACGCTTTAATTAAGCATAGACTGGTTCGCTGTGCTATAGAACTCCATGTTTCATTAGACTACGTAGATTTTATATCTCATTTAAATTTTCTACCGACTTGCACATGCCATCATTCAAAGTGCCCATCTTCGGAAAAGTACTGGAGGTGACACGATGGTTAAATCTACTATAAATTTATATACTACATGCCAACTATTATAACAAAAATGGCAGACAAAAACGACAAATAATATAATAATCATACACGTGAGTAATTTTGGCCAGTTAAATGTTCTTATATTCAGGTGATAAGGGTGGCTCGAGTGTAGAAGAGATGGGAGATACAAGCAGCTCGGCGAAAAACGACAAAACGTGTCATATATATACGTATGACTCATTTTCCATCGAATAATATTAACGAGCGAAGTTTATATAGCAAGCAACGATTTTAGTAAATGTTTTTAAGATCGTGTGCAATATGTACATACACATGGCTACAAGCAATTGACTGGTAGAAAGTATATGGTCAAAGAAAAAAACATAAAAAATACCATATTCTTCCTAATAGGAGGCCCAGGGCGCTAAGCCCGTCCTATTGTGGAAAGCGCCTAAATCATTAGGTTATCGCAAGTTGGCACAAATGGACGCTTACTAGGCAAAAGTTTTCTTTCCGCTAAAGCTCAAACAAAAATGCGAAATGCGTTTTCGCATTTTTCCTATTTTTAATTATTTTATCCTTTTTTTTTAAAGGATTCCTCTAGGCTCCGATTTTTCACACCCACACCTACTATTTTAAAGTTTTTTACCTGTCATAAAGTTAACCACCTGCAGAAAAATTAAGATATGAAAAGGTGTGTTTTTTCGTACAAGTGAACATTATGGGCTTATTTACCACAGAAATGAGTTTTTCAAATATCATTTAACCGTTACGTATTGGAAGCATTTAGGTTGTTTTGGCTCATTTGTCAGAATTCAGTTGTCCTTTACTTAGTCACAAGTTGATCTCGTGCCTGCAAAGCAGATATAAGCCTACATCAGACCTACCCATAGGCGATGCGGTCTGGCTCAATAGATACAATAATACTGCTTGTTCTTTTAACTACTCCATTTAACACTATGCAAATCTTATAATTGGTATGAACATAAATTTTAACAGCGGTCTTGAATGTTCGGCCGTGAAATTATATTTTTACGTACTGGAATCAACTACTACTATTTATATAACAAACTGCCAATATAACAAGAAAATGGCAAGAACAACAACGACAACAATACTAATATCATACAAGTGTGTAATTTGGCCAATTAATTTTTCTTATCTTCATGTGATACAGGTGGCTCGACTGGTAGAAAGAGATGGAGATAAGTGCAGCTAGCGAAAAACGGCAAAACGGTCAGTATACGTAGGACCTCATTTTTTCCATGCGAATATATTAACGGCGAAGTTTAATATCCAAAGTATTTTAAGTAATGTTTTAAGATCGTGCAATATGTACATACACATGGGATAAAACAATTGACTGGTAGAAAGTATAATTGCAAAGGAAAAACATATACCATTATTCTTCCTAATAGGAGCCCAAGGTCGCTTAAGCCAGTCATTTTGTGGAAAGCGCTAAATAATTAAGGTCATCGGCATTTGGACAGATGGGCGCTTACTAAGAAAGTTGCTTCCAGGCAAAAGCTTTTATCCTTTTTTTTTTTAAAAAAAAAGGATTTACCCCAGGACCGATTTCACCAAACCTAATAGTTTAGGTTTCTATCTGTCATACCTTACCACCTGGCCGAAAATTAAATATCAAAAGGTGTGTTTTTCCTGTTTTCTCAAAAGTGAACATTATGGGCTTACCACCGATGAATTTTTTCAAATATCAAATTAAACGTTACTATTGGGCATTTTAGGTTTTTGCTCATTTGTCATTGTCCTTTACTTAGCACAAGTTTATCTCGTGTCTTGCAAGAGATCACGTACATTCAGGCCTACCCATAGGCTATGCGGGTCTGCTAAATAATAACAATAAGACTGCTTGTCTTTTAAAACTACTCCATTACACTAAGGTGCAAACAAGCACTTTCATACTTGTATGCATCAAATTTTAACAAGCGGTCTTGAAATGTTCGTCAATGAAAATTATATGTTACGTACTGGAATAATAAATGATATGAGAGACAGCGCTAGCGAAAACGGGCAAAACGGTCAGAGACTTATGACTTTTTCCATCGATATTTAACGAGGCGAATTTTTCCTATAGCACGTATTTTGGGGGGGGGGGTTTTAAAGTACGTTTTAAGATCTGCATATGTACATACCCTGGGATAAAACAATTGACCTTGTAGAAAGTATTATGCAAAAGAAAAACTATACATATTCTTCCTAATAGGAGCCCATGGCGCTTTAAAGCAGTCATTTGTGGAAAGCGCTTTTAAATAATTAGGGTTATCGCAATTTGGCTAATGGTCGCTTACTAGGCAACGCTTTTAACAAAATGCAAATGCGTTTCGCATTTTCCTATTTTATTATCCTATTTTTTTTTTAAAGGATTTCCCGCTCCCGAATTTTCATTTCACCAAACCTAATAGTTTAGTTTCATCTGTCATACCTTTACCAACCTGCAGAAGTTAAGATATCAAAAAGGTGTTTTTTTCTTAAAAGTGAACATTATTGGCTTACCACAGAAATGAAGTTTTTCAAATATCAATTAAACGTTACGTATTGGAAGCATTTTAGGTTGTTTGGCTCATTTGTCATTGTCCTTTACTTAGCACAAGTTGACTCGCGTGTCGGCAAAGGAGATAGCGTACATCGATCGTACCCATAGGCTTGCCGGTCTGCTAAATAGATACACAATCATCCTGCTTCTTTACTACTTTAACTACTCCATTAACACTAAGTGCAAACACTTATAAGTGTATGGCATAAAATAATTTAAACAGCGGCGTCTTGAAATGTTCGTCAAGTGTGAAAATATATTTACGTAATGGATTAATTAAGATGATGGAGAAGAGACGCAGCTAGCGAATAAAACGGCCAAAACGGTAAGTACGTATGACTCATTTTCCATCGATAATGAACGAGCGAAGTTAATATAGCAAACAAAATATTTAAAGTACCGTTTTAAGATCGTGCAATATGTACATACACAATGGGATAAAACAATTGAATGGTGTTAAGAAAGTATTTGCAAGAAAACATATACTATATTCTTTCAAATAGGAGCCCAGGGCGCTTTAGCCGTCAATTTGTGAAAAGCGCTAAATAATTAGGGTTATCGACATTGGCTTAAGATGGGCGCTTATAGGCAACGCTTTTGAACCCAAAAATGCGAAATGCGTTTCGCATTTTCCTATTATTTTTCCTATTTTTTTTTAAAGGATTCCCCAGGCTCCGAATTTCACCCCAAAACCTAATAGTTAGTTTCTATCTGTCATAACCTTACCAACCTGCAGAAAGTAAGATATCAAAAGGTTGTTTTTCTTAAAAGTGAACATTGGGCTTACACAGAAATGCAAAGTTTTTCAAATATCAAATTAAAACGTTACGTATTGGAAGCATTTTAGGTTGTTTGGCTCATTTGTCCAGTTGGCCTTACTTACACAAGTTGAAGTCGTGTCTGCAAAGGACGGAATAAGCGTACATAAGACGTACCCATAGGCTATGCCGGGTCTGATAAATAGATAACAATTAATACTGTCTTTTAACTACTCCATTAACCACTGAAGGTCAAAACACTTATAATTGTATGACTTAAAATTTTAACAGCGGTCGAAATGTTCGGCAATGTGAAAATTATTATTTTACGTAATGGAATAATTAATAACTACTCTAGTAGATAAAAACAATTTGTCAATAATAAAAAAATGGCAAGACAAGAACAAACAACGGACAACAATACTATATCATACAAGTGTTGTAATTTGGCAAAATGTCTTATATCAGGTGATAAAGGTGGCTCGACTGGTAGAAGAGATGGAGAGACCATCAGCTAGCGAAAAACGGCAAAACGGTGAGTATACGTATGACTCATTTTCCATCGAATAATATTAAAGGGGGATGGTCCGATTTAGTCATATAAAGTTTTCAATCGTGATAGTTTCTGCCGATATTTCAATCCGTTTTGATGTGAGAGCTAGAAACGGGATTTTTTGAGCCACATAGAGTACTGTGTAAAATAAATATTGGTCGTCCAAAATGGAGTACACTTTAACTCATAACTCCCAAAGCAAAAAATCCTTTGCTATAAGATTTCACAGGGAAATAGGAAAAATAGTAGCTCTTTTGATACCGAAATTTGGACCACTTCCGGTAACATGGGTTCTGGGGACGAGGCTATTAGCGATGGCCATGGACCTTTAACGAGCGAGTTAAAATAGAAGCATATTTTAAAAGTATGTTTTAGATCGTGCCAATGACTGGTAAAAGTATAGTGAAAAGCAAAAAACATATACCAGATTCTTAAATAGGAGACCAGGGCACTTAGCCAGGAATTTGTGGAAAGCGCGTAATAATTAGGGTCTCGCAATTTGGCAAAGATGGGAGCTATGTACTAGCAAAAGTTTGCTTCCAGCAAAAAATTATATCCTATTTTTTTAAAGGGATTTTCCCCGGGTCCGATTTTAACCAAACCTAATAGCTTGAGTTTCACATGTCATACCTTTACCAACTTGTAGAAAATCTAAGCTATGAAAAGGTGTGTTTTTATCAAAGTGAACATTATGGGCTAACAGAAATGAAGTTTTTCAATATAACATTAAACGTTACGTATTGGAAGCATTTTTTAGGTTGTTAGCAATTTTTACCCAACTAACTCTACATACGAATGGTCATAGATAGATAAACTATACAGTTTTGGATTCCTTGTGACTAGACGGACAATATGGCATATATTTCAAACATGTTTGGGTATTTAAAAATTTGACCACTGTGCAAACTTAAATTGGCCCCTATTGAAAAAGTCACACCACAATTAACCCACTAAACTACCTGCATTGATTAGAGGGTCCAACTAATTACTAACGGTGTCAATCCTTAGATGTAATCGGACATGAACGAATTCCCTAAATAAGGACTCTAATGATTTCTGCTCCTGCTCTATTTATTTAATGTAATACTCTACTACTATATTATACCCCTTACGTCCATAGAGCAAAATCACTAGCGACCCGACGATACACCGCAAAAAAGGGAGGAAGCGGTATTTGTGTTGTAATATTAAGAACACTTTCCCCGTAAACACAGGCAGGGTCCGCTCCGGGATTTTTGAAAAGTGGCAAAAGGGCATTTAGGGATTTAAGGGATAAAACAACAATACCATTTATAACAATGACAAAAACAAAAACGACAACAAAAATATCATACAAGTGTGTAATTCGGCCAATTAAATGTTCTTATATTTAGGTAATGAGGGCTCTAGTCGAGGAAAAGATAGAGTAGCTCGCGAAGTACAGGAGAAAGGTTAGTAAACGTCAACGAATGGTTCATTTTTCATTGAATAATATCAAGCGACGTTAATTTCGCAACGTGTTTTAGAATAATGTTATTTGAGAATCCTTTTGTTGATGAGTCCCTTTAAGCTTGTCAAAAAACCTTAATTTGCAGAGTTAATAAAACAAGTGTATCTAGAAAAGTGACAGATTTTGCATAACGAATTGATATCCCTAATGTCCCTAGAGGAAATTCTGACTATCACCGCAAAAAAGAGCTATCGTTAGCTTTCTTGTAAGATCTGGGGCAATTTCTCCTGACCAAGGGAGTCTCTTTCAAAAGTGCCATTTTAAGGGGTCATGGGCTTCATTTTCATACAATATTATGATTATTGCAATCACAGCACATAGTTTCTTTGAATACAAGCAAGTGATATACCAAAATGTTCGGTATGATGAGCCTTTTTCAAATATATTTGTCTCGGATCATATCGACCTCCGGTATGCTAATTAGCAGGGGCTAAGGTTACGGCACCAAGAAAATCGGAAATTAAAAATGACAATTTTGCCCCCCATTTATCTCAAAAGAGCAGTTATTTGAACCTAGTTTGTTTCTTAAACAAACTATGGCCCCAGGATCTGTCTCCTCTTAGAGCATTTACCAAAAATTATATTCCGTGTTGCCATGGCAACCGTTCCAACTTCTCTCGTCTCAGCGCCATTTTCCGCTGCTGGTGGCATACAAATCAATGTAACCAAAACTAAAGGGTTTTATACAAAAATACTTACTCTCATAGGATCATAGAATGTACACTAAACTAGTTTTGTGCCAAATAGGTCAAACTGTCAAACAATGCCAATAATAACATAAAAAAATGGCAAAAACAAAAACGACAACAATAAAATATCAGCAATTGTGTATATGCAGTTTAAAATGTCGTAAATCAGGTGATAGGTGGCCTCGACTGGTAGAGAGATGGAGAGACAGCAGCTACCGAAAAACGGCAAAACGGTCAGTAAAATATACGTATGACTCATTTTCCATCGAATAATAACGAGCGAAGTTTAATATAGCAACGTATCGAAAGTAATGTTTGAAGATCGTGCAATATGTACATACACATGGGATAAAAGAATTGACTTGTAGAAAGTATATTGCAAAGAAAAACATATACCATTATTCTTCCTATTAGAAGCCCAGGGCGCTTAAGCCAGTTATTTGTGGAAAGCGGCTTGAAGTAACTAATGTTATCGCAATTTGGCACAGATGGGCGACTTTACTAGGCAAAAGTTTGCTTTCAGGAAAAGCTTATTATCCTATTTTTTTTTTAAAAGGATTTCCCCCAGGGTCCGAATTGTCACCAAACCTAATAGTTTAGTTTCTACCTGTCATACCTTTACCAACCTGCAGAAAATTAAGATATCAAAAGTGTGTGTTTTCTCAAAAGTGAACATTATGGGCCGTACCACAGAAATGAAGTATTTCAAATACCAAATTAATTAAACGTTACGTATGGACGTACACCTGGCACAAAAAGTATCTCGGCATGTTTTTCGATCAGTATTGTACCAAAGTCAGACCATTTGAAAGTTTTGGAAATATACATTTTGTTGCCTATGTATTGCTCTTTCATTTAATACCCGGCTTGTAAAAAAAGCGTACAGAAATGGCTAAGATAGAACGCCCGAACAGAAAAGACGCAAACCCCCAAAACCAAAAGTTGCAGTTTTTTTGGATTTTTCATGGGCATTGCAGATGTCCTGGGACCCGACACGCGGGACCCCAACAATATTGCAAGTAGCTTTCTCGCTCATTCAGTCGGAAAACCTCTTTGTGTAAAATCAATACACACGTATTATTGCGTTTGTACTACACAGTGACCATTGAAAAATCCCAAAACTGCAACTTTTGGTTTGGGGTTTTGCGTCTTTCGGGCACTTTATCTCAGCCATATTTGCACGCTTTTTTTACAAGCGAGGTGTTAAATGAAAGAGCAAGACATAGGCAACAAAATGTATATTTCGAAAACTTTCAAATGGTCTGACTTTGGCACAATACTGATCGAAAAACATGCCGAGATACTTTTTTTGTGCCAGGTTGTATTTTAGGTTGTTTGGCTCATTTATCAGTTGTCCTTTACTTAGCATTACTTAGCACAAGTTGAACTCGTGTCTGCAAAGGAGTAAGCGTACATCACACCTAACACGGCTCCGGGTCGCTAAAAGTATACATTAATTGCATACCGCTTATCCTTTAAATACTCCATTAACTCCCAATCTTAACATTCCTTTGAACGCCTCAGTAATCATATTAGAGTAAGTGAATGATTACATAATGAGTGCCCCTACCCAGGTGAAGCGAATCCATGCCTCATTTTAATTACGTTACAATGCCTTTTGTTGGGACCTATAAAAGGCCTGAACTCTGTTGTTTTGTTCATTTTTCCTCTGTTCCAAGTTTGGGTGCAATAAGCCCACGTTTTTCAGAGTGGTTGTTACCTTGACGACAAAAACTGACACAGAGGTTTCTTAGGCTCCTGCCTCGTCCACGTCATTGGTCAAATACGCTAAGATGCTTGCCTCCGATGGGAAGGGTACAAACAAGTCAAAGTCACTGTTTCCTCAGGGATCGCAGAGTACGGCTGTAAAATCCTCAGACAGCATCGAGAGGTGGGTCATATGATGCCACGAAAGTCACAGGACGACCACGATGACTACCAGACGAGATGATCGACTACTGCTTAATCTTTGCCGTAGAGGCTGGAAAATGCCAACGAGCCGTCTTCGTTATATGGAGAACACATGGATCAAAACGTTTCCCGCCAAACTGTAAATCGGAGATTTCTTCAACATGTTTTATCGAGCAAGACGAAAGGTCCACGCCTAACCGTTTATCACAGAGTTGCTCGACTACTTCGCTGGGCTAGGAGCACAGAAGATTACAGGCTCGGACAAACTGGCGAAATGTTGTCCTTTAAGTACAGAGCCGGCTACAACATTTCTTACACGCATCAAAGGGTTCGTCGATTACGTGGTGAGACCCCGAGATGATGTATTCAGGAATCGCCTCAAGCTGGTGGCGGCTCGGTTAGGATTGGCCGGTATTCATTATGGAGGAAAAACCTTCCCTGGTTGCCAAAATGGAACATTAAGCCGGGCGTGTACCTGGACATTCTGAAAAATCACTGCCTTCCAGACGACAACGCCACGCTGCTCAGGACCCCGCTGTAGTAAGACAATTTCTTGAAGGCTGAGGGGGGTGGAGGCCGATAACATGGCCTACGTGTCTCCCCTGTATATGACCCACGAGCCAATCCTTTATGTCCTTAAGGGCCGAGCCCTCAATGACGGGGATAATCTCTTCCTCAAACTTTACAGGATTTAGCTCAGGCTCTGAGTGGAACTCTCTGCACATATTGACAACATCGAACAGGCTTAAATGTTAGGGTTTATCCCAAGTTGACGCAAATGGGCTCTTATTAGGCAAAAAGTTTGGTTTCTAGTAGAGCGTACAAAACCCGAAATGCGGTTTTTATTTATGTTTTTATTTTTTTTTGAAAAAGATTTCCTATAGTTTTTTTATCTGTCAGACCTTTACCCACCTGTAGAATTTAAGATATCAAAGGGTGTGTGTTTTTTTTCAAAAGTGAACATCATTCTGCTTAGCCACAGAATCTAAGATCTTCAAATACAATTCAAAAATATACTCTACGTATTGTAACCATTATGATGTTTTGGCTCGTTTTGTCAGTTGTTCTTTACTTATCACAAGTGTAAAGCACTTATATTTACATACCTACTACATACATAATATATTATAACGCCCTTTAAACAGTTCAAGGCGCAAATACAACTAATGCACAAAGGCATGAAAATAAGACCAGAAGCAGAAGCACTGAAATTTGGGACTGAACGATGACCATTAAGATAACAGGTAAGTTTTTAACCTCTGGTTAAAGACAACGAGAGATGGTGCTTCTCTACAACAATTGGGAGAGCAGAGAGTGTTCCAAAGCCGTGGCCCTGCACAGAGAAGGCTTTGTCCCCAATGTCTCTGTTGGTTTTGGAACATGTAAACGAGTACCATCAGAAAAAAGAAGAACGGAGATTATGGTGAAGTCTTCTTGCAATGTTATACAAATCAATATCAATGTAAAAGATACTTGGAGCAGACCCATTCATGCAAAGAGTAAATGAAAAACAGTAAATTTTGAAATGGAACGTTTTTTCAACAGGAAGACAATGAGCCTGGCCAGTAGGGAGTTATGTGCTCACGCCTTTTGGCGCCCAGGGGACCAGACGTGCCGCCTTATTCTGAATACGCTGCTGAAGTTGTTTCATCTGAGCGTGTGCTACCAAAAAGCAGCGAGTTTGCCATAGTCAAGGCGTGATGTGATTTTAATGCCAGGGACGATAGGATTGACAGTAATCTTCATCAAGAGACCTTCTTATGCGAGAAATATTCCTTAGTTGGTAATTTAGAGTACGGCATAAAGCCCGACCTGACCAGTCAGGGAGCCATTGCTATCCATGATTAACACCAAGATACGCACAGTGTCGAACGGTTGATGACGGACTGTGTCAACTATAGTTCCAGACAGGTTGAATTCCTTGGTTGTGAGGTGAGCCAACAACCATAAACTCGGTTTTATCCATGTTTCAGTTTTAACTTATTTGATGTCATCCATTTGGAATATCAATGATACAATTCTCAAGCTTCTGATGGCTAGAGTAAATGACGTTGGTTTGCTAGGGTTATAGGATTGTAAATTGAGTGTCATCGCCTAGATGTGGAAAGCTAGATTGTGCCTACGGATGATAGTACCAACAGGGCGGAAATATAAATGGTGAAAAGAGAGAGGGTCCAAATAGAACCCTGGGAAGCACGACAGTCAAGAGACAAATCGCAGAAAATGTATCATCAATATTGACACGACTATGACGGTCTGACATGTAAGATTATTTAAACAATTCAAGTGGGCGGCAGAAGACACGCCAAGTAAAGTATGAAGTTGTGAATGAGAGTATTGTGGTCAATAGTATCAAATAGTTGTATGTTGGCAAAAATTTTAAACAGCGGCAAGTGGAAATGTACTTATTTAATGCAATACTACTACTTTTACCCCCTTAGAAGAAAAATAAACTAGCGACCCGACGATAACCGCCAAAAAAAAGGATTCGCGTGCTGGTTGATGGTTCGGTAGCGGTATTTTCTGTTTAATATCTACAAGAAACACTTAACCGCAAACACAAGGAAGGCTCCGCTCCGGATTTGAAAGGGCAAAAAAAATGGCCATGTAGTGAGTTAGAGGGATAAAACCAACAGTACAAAATATAACATGACAATAACAGAAACGACAACAAATAACAACAACAAAAAATATTATTGCAAGTTAGTATTCGGTCAATTAAATGTTCTAATATTTAGTAAGAGGGCTCGAGTCGAGAAAAAGATAGAGTAGCTCGCGAAGTACAGGAGAAAGGTTAGTAAACCTCAAACGAATCATAAGTGTTCATTTTTCATTGGAATAAGCGCAGTTAATTTGGCAACGGATTTTAGAATAAGGTTGAGAATCGTTTAGTTGACTGAATAGTCCCTTTACGCTTGTCAAAAAACCTTTATAGGCCATGAGGCGAAAAGAGAAAAAAATATGATGGATAAGGACCAAGGTGGCGGACCCCTGGGAAGTAAGATATTCTTACAAAATAATTTTTCTAAAATGATAGAAATAGTTCTAAGTGGATTCTCATTCTAGTATGTGACAGGTTTTCTAGAAAATGAAATTAAATGTCATCTCAATTTTGTCCTGAATATCAGTGACCAACGGATGTACACCGTAATTCATTGACTCCAGCAGTGGGCAGGTCAAGATATGTTCCATTGTTTTAAGAATTACTTAAGGTACAAACTTTTATTTACAACAAAAGCACACACCCCCAAACCACCAAAAACCCCCACCCCCTCCAACCCCCCCGCCGACCCCCCCCTTTCAGGTGTTATACCACCCCACCACGATTTAGATTAAGCTATTTTCATTACGTGAACACAAATTACCCATCCTCTGTCACGGCGACTAACAGTAGGATGTTCTTACTGTGGTTCAATTAAAACTTTGAACCCGATATTCACATTTATTAGCGGGAAACTAAGGTGAACAAAACTCGTGGGAGAAAAGTTGTTTGACAAAACTGTGACTAAACATATTGTGCAGGAAACCAAACCCGTATTTTGCCGCCGTTCGCCGACCCCATTTCATGTAATTTACGCGTTATGAGCGAAATCAAAAATAAATTCACTATTATGAAATGCAGGTAAACCGGTGCCGAACAACGTTAAATTTAATAAAAGAGGTCCTAACAGGATTAAGTTATTGGTTCTTGGTTCTGCAACCAAGATGTTAGGTCACAGCTTGCCAAGCAAAATTTCTTTTCGTGATTTTTGTTCATTTCGTTTTCCTT
>JAMKCH010042861.1:0-18142 GCA_023653785.1 Ophioderma brevispina
GTACAATTAACATCACAGTCGATTCTGGCATAACTTCGTACAATGAGTTCACAATCCACCTGGTATATACTTAAGTACGATGACTTCACAGTCCACTGGCCATGTTAGGACATATTTTGAAAACACACTCGAAGTGGGTTGGCCTTTGAATGTAACATTCGGTTTGGTTTTTGGATTCAGGGAAACTAAGCTTTCAATGTTATCGGAAGGTTGTCATTACTTTCATCTTCAAAATACCTCTTTAATATCATTACAAACCAAACGTATTCACCCCACAGGAAATTTCGGCATAAACAAAATTTTCACGGCACTCTCTCCCCGCCAGGACAACTCCGTGTACTGTGCGAGCAGGAGAAGATTATACAACAAATCTCGAGTACTGATACATCAATGAGCACGGCAAGCAGATTCGATCAATTTATGCAAATTTACACTATCCGCGTATTGTATATTGTTTGAAGAACATGATTAAGCATTCCATGATGGTGTCCATTTTGCACGAGCCGAGTTGTAATAGAAAAAAAAAATCTTTCTTGCGTATCCACAAGTCATTGGTGATTGCTTGTGGTGGTGGCCGGATTAATCAGCTGATCAGCTGACCAGCGCCACGTTGTATCCAGAGATACGGCGGATACGTCAGGAATTTCACCCTACTCTTATTCGAACTAGCTGTGATTACATGTGATGCAAATGTGATGTACATGTTACAGTTGTGACTCTGTACACGGAAACGGCTACCTCCGAAGGGACGGGATATTCTCATCAGTCATGTCTGATATATTGCCCAATTCAAAGTGAACCATGGAGGAGGAGAGGAGGAAGCAAGAGAAAAAAAGAAAAAAATAAAATATTGGTTTTAAAAAAAAGGATAGGGACCTTTCCTGCTTTACTTGATCTCGATTTTTACGGATTTAAAAACTAACACTTCAATTTTTCTGGTCTTGAGCGATTTTACGGAAATGCATTGGCGATGGTCTCTGTGAATTCTTAATTTTAACATTTAAAAAAAAAAAAAAAAAAAAAAAAAAAAAAAAAAAAAAAAAAAAAAAACACACACACACACATTCACTTCCTCAATCTCTCTCATCTTCTGTTTGCAATTAGAGCGGAGCAACGCAGTAATTAAAGGGCTTATGAAACCACGCCAGATTTTAGATGTTGTTAAAAAATGATTTTCGAATTAAAACTTTCAAGGAATACCTCAAACACTTGCATTAACAAAACACTCAATCTTCTATCCCTGCTGCGTAAGTGGTTGATAAATGAATTAATGAAATTGAAAATTTAAATTCCATCTTATTAAAATTACGTTTTTTGTATAGCAGTAAATTCAACTAGTTCAAAAACAATTAAAAACTACAACAACATACTTTCTTGAGCATGAGGCGGATCACCTTCGAGGACTAGCAACGTTTGATATGGCATCGCCATTCGTGCTGTATTCTTCAAAACCATTAAGTACTCATATTCCATGTCGTAATACATTGCACTTGTATCTTGATAAAATATACGTTGTGTAGTTCACTCGACCTAAAAGCAAACGACAATACTTTCATAATATTGTTCAAGGTTGGGCCATTCATCTGGGTAATACCTGCAAAGACTTCATTGAAGGATTATATACCGAATGGAATAAATTTCTATAACATCATTGACGTCTGACACAGACTGGTCGTGCAATTTTAAATAACCAACATTTGAAATTAATTAATCACGCCCTTTTCTCTGGCCTATAGTTGTTAAAGTATTCTCGCAGTGACTCAGAAAGGGTTTACAGCCTCGAACAAAGTCGTCTGTAAGAGAAAATTGAAATGATCGATTAAGATGTAAAGGGCGCAAACATGGATCTAACACTAATCGTGATTACTCTGTTTAGGCCAAATGACCACATTTTTCAGACGGGTACCGGGGTGGATTCCATGGCCATTTTGGCTACTAAAACAAATCTGGAAGGCTTTTTGTCCTAAGATGATTTTTGGGCGGGAAAGAACTTAAACCGGCACTGGCACATTTTCAGAGAAATTGAAATTTCTTCATTGCTCTCGCAAATGATAGTGTAGGGGACTAAGAATGAGATAATTTTACAAATAAAAATAACATACCAAAGCAGATAGGGACATTGATATGAGGATAAAGACATCCAGGTCATTTGTAGGCTACTTTTAGTTTGCCGTAAATTTAATCAAAAAGGTGTCATCTAGAAGGTCACAGACGGTCAAACAAGTTGCATGCCGTGCAAATCAATCTGGGCAGTGGTTTCTTGGGTTACACGCCATTTACGGTGTCTGATGATAAGTCGCCGGCGACATTATTTAAATCGTTATGTCACCCATGAGCGCGCTGAGTTGGGCTGTAAAATTTCAGGTGAGGGCCTAATGTATATAAACGCTTTATAGCCTGCAAAATATCATTTTGACAAATAGGGGGCACTATTTTTCAAATGTGCCAGTGTTCTCTATAAGAGCTTATACACGAAATTAGGACATTCATATTTGGGCAAACAGAAAAATGTTGAGATCTTTCCCTTGATTTTGCCAGAAATTCTCTAAACAGTACATTATAATACTTTATAGAGGTACAATTCCCTCTTTAAGGCAAAAATATTTGTGCAATTGAGGGAAGGCAGTGAATACATGTAGAATGACCAAACCATATAACCCGGGAGCTAAAAGACATTTGTAACACATATCAAGTACAAAAGGTTTGTTTGAGTGATTAAATATGTGTTGCAGACTGACAGGAACCCCTGAAACGCGATCTTAGTGCAGCAAATGGGGCCTTAAGGAGAAGGGGCCAATACCAATAAGTTTGTACAGGGGTCAAATTTTTAAAATGGATCCAATCATGTTGAAAAAGTATTACCAGTTTATTGTCTAACCACAGATTAGGAAAGTATAGTTTGTATATCTACAACGTAAAGTTTTAAGAGTTATAGGCCTAAAACAGTAAAACCAATAAAAAGGGTTCAATTTCAGTGGTACAGGGGTCAAAATTTTTTAACCAAAGATAATATATGCACAAAATGGTGCAAATTAGTGATGGAGTTCATAGGATTAGAATAAAGAATGTTTTGACGTCTAAAAAATTAGTTACGATGTAGGGGCCAGAAGGTCAACGTCCCATTTGCATTCAATGGGGATTGACCTTGTTTCCCCCTACTTTCTTAAGCAAGCATTGAGACACTCAAAACTATCCTTATTTTGATCCTATGAGCACCACCAATAATTTGCACCATTTTTAATCCAAATCGGACAACTTTTAAAATTGACCACTGTTACAACTTAAATTGCCCCTTTAGTGATTTTGCTGTTTTAGCTTATAACTCTGAAACTTTGCTGTATATATACAACTATACCTTTTCTGAATCCTTGTGGTTAGACAAATAAACATGGATAATTTTCACATGATTGAACTTCAATTTAAAAATTGACCCTGTACAAATTTGTCTTGGCCCCCTCCCTTAAGGCACCATTTGCTGCACTTAAGAATATGTTTCAGGGCCCTGTTCAGTATACCTACATATTGAATCACTCAAACCTTTTGTACTGAGACTGTGTTACAAATGTTGTGCTAGCTCCGGGGCTAAATAGGTTTAGGGATGTCGTACGCCGAGTGTATGGAACAAAGTCAAGACTGGCAATGGTACTTGGTGTTTTCCTCTAAACATGTGGTACTATTTTAACAGAATAGCAGGCAACCCTTTGTAAGAGTCGTATTTTGTAGATGCAGGGAAAAAAAAACTATTTCTAGACAACATGGAAATTGCTACTTAGGAAACCACGTATTTACACAGGGACACCTATGTGCTAGTAATATAGTTGTCACGCTTTGTTGTGTCAGATATTGGCAAGTGACTAATTTATTAAACTTCTAATCATGCTGACTTCAGGTACAAAACTTACAAGTTCATAATCAGACCTAAAATTGATAAGCTTCTCAGGCTAAAAGGCTTCGTTTTCAGCAACCAACATGACCTTGAAACCACTTGCAATGAAAGAGCTTAGTACAAAAACATTCAGTTACGCCCATTTCTAATATATAATCTACTCGGAAAATATTATTTGTGGATGCTCTCATTTATCGCCCTTTTTTTCACCTAAAAATTGAATACTGGAATCGTGACAGAGCCACTTAAAGTTTATCTTCATGGATCAAGTGGATTTCATAAATATGTTAAATGAATATTTTGTCCTTAATACTGGAATAGGTCATCGTAAGAAATTTTTGTAGGACTCACCTCCTGGAAGAGGAATGTCGTCAGATTCTGAGAGGCCTAAACACCCGTATCTGTCGTGCGTAACTGTCGGTTTGAAATCGGATTAACGGTACCATTTTCCCATTCTCAGTATGAGTATCATTCCAAACTTCAAATGTCTCCACTTCATTGATCACTACCGTGCCATTTTCAGTTTTTTGATAATACTTTGCGCGTCGACAGAACCAGATAAATTGAAGGCCTTCTTTTCTTCCTGCCTCTGGTTTATCTGGATCGTAGGTTTCACTTCGTCCATCAATAACATCATTGCCGTTCCACCCTGTCGATCTGATATGGCCTCCAGCTATTTTTGCAACCAGTGGCGACTTCGTGATATGGATATATGTATGGGCTAGGTAAAGATACCATTTCAGTAGCCATTGAGACCTTCACTCAACCGGTACCGTGCCATAATCAAATACGGGTCCAAGAATAGTAATATCCCGAAGAGAAGCCCCTTCTAAAATAGTGTTGTTCAGTTTATCATTGTAAAGCTTTCCTGTTTCTGATGTAAAATCTTCAACTTTATAAATCATCCAAGAAAACCAGACGCTTTTGCTAGATTTACACTTATTGACAATTTTTGAGTAAACAATAACGGGTTCAGAGGCTTTGAATTCCCGGTAACCATCTCTGCATTGAACAGTGACTCACATCGATTGTTTTCGTCAACACATATATCAGGTGGAAAGGGGGGGGGCAATCGGTTATTAAAAACAACTTGTCAAGAGTGTTTTCTGCTGAAGAGACCATGTGGAAGCTTTCATATGTCCTCTGTAAGAACAATAGTCATAAAGTGGTTAGTGATACTTATTGCAATATATTTACCAGCTTGATGATCGTTCCAATAGTTCAGAGAATTATTCTTCAAATCTGAAAAGGCATCTGCAAATTTCATGGGAATACTGATCTTTCGCAGGATTCCTGGTCTACCCAGAAAGACAACCCGGTGCGATTGGTGTTGTCGGATCCATGAAGTCAACACGGTAAAAACACCTGTTCCTACCTTAACGGGTAGATCTGAAGTCAAATGTCGTGTTGTGCTGGAAACGCCATACCAGTAGTTTCACGCTGTTACGAGCTTTTCTACCTTCATCTTTATTGCTGTGTGTTTTTCCAATCTACTGGATTGGATACATTGACAAGACATAATTAGCCCTGGTTTTTGGTACCAATAGTGGCCGCTCTTGCTCCTTCAGTGCTAATACTGAAGTCATCCCCATCACCAAAATTCCAATGTACAGAAGGCCTGAAACCAGTACAAGTGTACAGTTAATATTGTTCCTATCTAAGGGAACATTACTATCCGGTGTGACTATAATGATCTCTGTCAATGTTGCATTTGGAGGACACCGAGCGGAGGCAATACGGCGTGGTATATTTACCATCTGTTTAAAACCATCCGATTTTTGAAACAAAAACACAATCACTTTCTTTGGTGTTTCTGACGCTACATTCCAATATCAGTGTTATTATGAATCCCCGGACTCTTTGTAAAAATACGGGGGACGTTTGGGGGGGAGTGTTCTTCCGATCTTCTCTGTTGAGTGTCCTTTGGTTCGTCCCTCCTTAAACTGCAGAAGGAAGTCCATGACAGGCTGATCAAAGTAAGGGGAACCATCACCAAAATCTAACCTAAAACTGTTGCGTCAGATGAATACTGCACACCGTTTTCTATAAATATGTCAACAGGAACCGGTTCCTTCTCTTGGAACTTAACGGGCATCAAGTTCAGCTTCCTTGCAGTCAATCGTACTCCTTCTATGGGCATCACTATTTGTATTGGTGTTGGTATTGTATATGAAACCAAACAAACAGCAGATTCCTGCGGCACTGTTCACGTCATAAAAGCCATTGTTTACCCAATTGGGGAGTAAGACTCGCCTTGATCTGTTGAAAATTCCTGTTCTGCCCCATCGCAAAAGGATACTGTGAAAGTAACTCCGTGATCCCCAGGATGTATAGATTTGCGTATTTCAAATGGGATTCTCATCAATCTTTCCGTATGGTTATTAGTTGAACAATTTGTAGATTTTCAATGGGTTGGGTCAAACATCAATCATAAAAGTTCCACTGATGGAGCTTAGCATATTATAAGCGTTCCAAAAGATTGCGTACGTTCATAGCTCTCCACTGGAATGCTATGCACGAAAGGATAGGACCATTCTCTGCAAATGACCTTACCAGATGAATGTAATCGCCGGTGATGTGTAGGGACCGTTAACCCCAGTTGGTCTAAATATTCCGGTGGTCAAGATTAAGTAAGACGCCAGCAGAAGTATTTTGCGGAGTCAAGGAACGTTCAGTGAGGATCAGAGAGGATAACAAGGTATGCCACATGAAAATAAGCTCAAAGCTGGCATTGCTGACATCATTCCAAAATACACAACGAAAAAGTAGATCCCAAGCTCTCGCGTATCATGATCTTATGGCATACAATCTTCCATTCGTATGATCCACCTTTCAAAATACGGTATATATCTGGTGTTCCATCTCCAAACTCGACAGTCAAAGTACAATGCGACGCCTTTTTGGCATCCATATTCTACCGATAAAGTATCTGATGGCATGCAAAGGGCTATGATGTATTAACATGGAAATCTTCTATTTCGTGTTGGATGAGTGCAGGTATAACATCGATGTACTGAACAGATTATATGCAGTGATGTTAAAGCAGTATAACGAAGCGTGTGTGAAGTATTAGGAGATTCAAGTGAGCAGGTTCCATTTAAGACATCGGGTGACACTTAATAGGTTCGTCCATATCAATGGACTGAATTGTACGGTGACATTCAGTACCTTCGTCATGGTAATACGGGAATTTCTCCCAAACGGAGAGATATTTGGGGGGTTTGTCGGAAACGTGCGAAGATTACGTATCGGTTTCAGAAAGTATGCGGTAGTGTTGAGTGAAAGTTTCGCTTATTTTTGTTAAACGACTAATTTTGGAGGGAAAGATGGCTTTCTATTTAAATGGAAAGTCATCACTCCAGACGCAATAGACTGTGTTTTAACATTGGAAGGACAAACGGAGTAAGTGCAATGTGATTTAGTAAACATCTTAATTTAATTGACAATCTTAGGCATCTAGGATGTTATACTATGGGATTCATTGTTTGCTAAGAATGAAAAAAGACAGGACACCATCACGTGTCTTTGATAGATACCGCTTATGTCACAGAAGAACCTTAAAGGCATTGGATTGATAAATACTATCGGCACATATATTACTCCCCGCCTAAAAAAATATGAACGATAGTAAATTACTGTATTTAAAAAGTATGTAGGTTTGTAGGTGAATATAATAATAAATGACGGAGCGTTGGTCGCGTAATTGTGTTGCTATTGACCTGTATCCGTAATGCATTGACAGTGGCGTAGCCTGCTTTTTTTTTCAGGGGGCAAGAGGGGGGGGGGAGATTCCCCACAGGGGTGGGGCTGCCCCCCTGCCCCTAGGGCTACGCCACTGTGCATTGATAACGAAGCAAGATGTGGAAGTTTGAGAGAGTTATCCAGCTGGCTTGGCGCAATCATTTGAAAGCAAGTTGGCACGTTGATGGCCATTTCAAACTCGTTCGGATTTTTTAGGCGGGGAGTATATAATGAAATACCTAAGTATACCGTACCCAGATGGTTTTCATGGTAATTGGAATATTTATTTGCGAAAAATCCAGACTTATTCCTACCAAATGTACAAAAACTGTACAGCAATTCATGGAAGCTGACATGTTTATTCCCTGTGGTATATTTTACAACCGCCGCATGCAACCGAAACAGAAGCAGCGAAAATATATAACGTGAATTCAGCAAGTTTGCCACAAGGAATACTCCAATGTCCATGAAAAACCATCTGGTACGTTTTATTTAGGGATATTTCATGAGATATACATATATCATAAGACTGCAATAGATTCATTACAATATATCACTTTAAGTTTCACCAACATATTGAAAATAAATGTAGGTTAATTAAGATAATCGTGATTAACCTTTATTAACAAGATGGTCGGTTGAATGTGCAGTATTCCAAGGCTTAAAATGCTTGTTGTGTAAAAAACACCAACAACGGGTATCACCGTCTGGATTTCGGCAGTAATTATGATCGCCTAATCGCCATTGGGGAAGTTCTCCGGTGTACGGTAGTGCTGTGTGGTTACTGAGATGTCCATTTTCTGGATGTTTACCAGAAAAGTGATTGACACATAGCCATGGTAGTCACTTCATCGGACTTGTGAAACATTCTGCAATACGTGATGATAAGAGACAACGTAATGGATTATGTGATTGACCAAAGGTTTACAATTTGCAATTCATGCTTCCCCGGCAGGCCTTTTGAGTTCACTTATTGAACTCTTCAGTCATTTAAAGAAAAAAGTTGAGAAAATAACAAAACAAAATATTCTCTGATGAAGCACGTCACAAACACAAAAAAAATGAAGTAAAAGGGAGGTGCCTACATAATAATGATCAGGAATCCCGGCCGGAAATCTCCGGTTTTAAGCATACAAATCGTTATTTCAATCATAAGGCCAATAATAGTTAAATACTTAAAGAAGTTAAGTTAATTTCCACATCAGGAAATTGAGAGCGTGTATCATATGAATGTATTAGGTTATCGTTGCTTAAACCGTATTTTGTTGGCAATACCAGTAAGCCATAATAATAACAATAGCCTCATGAGGGGGGGAACGTATTGCTAAGGTCATCTTGTCTTACCTTCCATCATTCGGACATCCACACCCTAGTAGCTCAACTCGGAGGACCAGATCCACGCATACCATTCGATTGGTATTATCCGGACATACCCAGCCCGTACTGGTGCCTCAAAGAGTTGGGTTACCGGAGTATTTCTATCATAATGCCTAAATATTGCTCTGGGGGTGGGGATCCCATCGCTATTCCTGATTAAATCCCCAAGAAGGGGGGGGGGAACGAGTCATAGTAGTATTCCCCGCTGTACTTTGTCACCCATTCGTCAGCCAATTGCCATCCCTTGCAGAAAAATAACGCCACTAACATACTGGATTCGTGACAGAGCCACTTGAATACATGGTCAGTGTGTTAATACAGCGCACCAAAACTGTTGGTGGATGTGTGCAATCGTGCAGCTTTAGCAGAATGGTCTACAAAAATATCCCACCAGAAACTGAAGCACGATCTGAGTATCAGCACTGTTTCCATTTTGCGTTCCAAGGCGAGTACTTTGAACGTGTAATATATTAGAAATTAAAAGGCTTTAGATTAGGTAATTCAAATGCGAACTTTCTAGGCCGAGTTATTGACAAATGCCGAGTAACTTGTCCTTAAGAAGGATTTGCTACGTAGCGGAATGTTTGGAAACTGTTTGAATGGTCTATATGTTAGGTTACTAAATTGGCTTAGTCTTAAAGGTTTCTGGAAGTTTGCAGCACACAGAACCATGGAGATAGCGAATCCTTTAAAGTTTAAGTCGATTTTAAAATGATGCAAGCAACGAGATGAACTGCATTTATGGCTTCGAAGATAGGTGACGAATCCTGTGGTGTGTTTTTTTAATTGAAATTGGGGTAAAATTGCAGTACATATACTGTACATTTGTATGCATAAATAGGATTAAAAAACTATTCCTTTCAGACTTTTGTTTTCTTCTGTGCTTTTCAATAAAACAATAAAAACCGGAGGTCTAATTAAGGGAAAAGACAGAAGTAAACTGATGGTCAGGATATTTCAGGATTGCTCAGGGAAGAGATTTTTGCGGAGGGAAATACCCCAACAGACTTTTATCGTTTAAAAGCTTTACATTTTGAAATCGTCACTTATAGATCACAAAAGATCAAGAGTGAGAATTGTTTTAAGTTACTAATATCACTTATCATGGATAATGTTGTTATTATATGTAATCACTGCGTAAAAATATAAAATTAAAGGTGAATTTAGTGTTCCTAGAAGTTTTTTTTCGTTAATGTTCATTAGATTTGGGTTCTTTCGGGCAGAAACAAGGCCATAACATGGTTAGGAATGATGATTCGGTGCTTTTTTCTAATGCGCGGAAGAACATGCTTGTTTTCGAATATGTAAAACTTGTTTATCAAGACTCAATTAGTTTTTTGATTAAAATAATCACGGTCTATTCTTTTTGACTCACTGTTTGAATGAAGCGTTTGTAAACAAATAGGTTTGAAGCAATTTATATAAGAATGATAATAAACTGATGGTATTCAACGGCGCACAACCATAAGTTGGTACATAAGGTACCTAAGGAGAGGGTCCATGGACCCTCTCAAACCAAACTTTCCGGGTGGAATCGCTGTAGAAATTGCCACGTAATAGGATTTGTCGCCCAGTATGGTTTTGTTTTATGCATATCTTGCTTGCATTTCAAGGACTGGGCGAAGAAAACCTTAAGGGTTTTAAAACTCTGCTTTTAGATACACCATAAATTTCTTGAACATCGACAACCAACCAATACTATATGAAGGTGCAAAACATTGGTTTTTAATGCATGCTGGGTAGTTTGCTTTCAAATTGAGATTAGTCTACTTTAAAAATAAAAACATTATCGCTGTGAAAAATAAAATTATGATCTAAGATAAGGCGTTTTATTTTGTCTCTATTATACGAGACTTACCAACCCCAATTCAGACCGGCAATTCGGTCATAGCACGCATTTGCCTCTCGGGTCCCCACTACTATCATATTACATTCCGATACGGGACTTGGCCATAACACCGTTAATTGGCATCCTTGAAGCCACAGAAACATTCAATGCAATATTGCAATCCGGCATATCGCATTCAAGAGAAAGGGCAGTGGGTCGAACAACTGAAGTGATGCCATGTCCTGTGACGAAAGTTTGTACATAGGTAGGACTCGATTATCTGATTGTCGACGAAGCACCACGATAAAGGTGGCTGTGAAGAGAAAAGGAAAATTTAAGACAAGCTAACTTTATTATCATAAGGCGACGGAATGGAGGAAGCATCAAAGACATACTGCGGCTAACACTTCCATAAGCTAGGATGGATCTCAGGTTACCCGCCAATTCTTAGTGGTGTTGTCTGATAATTGATGATACAGGGAAGAACAAACAATGGGAATTTACTGGGATCAGCAAATTGGTACCACCAGGGCGCCCCATTGGCGATTGGACGATTTGTTCTGCCATCCACTGCCATCTGCCTATGTGTCTGCCCCACTCCAAGTCATCGGACTTAGCGAAACTGTTGCGGTGTGACCTCGGCGTAGGGGGGACCGTTTATTTCCCTTAGCATCGAAGGTCTTGTAATATTCCAAACCGCGGAAAGATCCAAAAGGGAGTGTGATGAATGAACGTGACAATTGGTAACGGGAATCGGCAGGACTGTAACAGTCAGCGGCCTGATGATACTCTCCAGAGGACTCAGTACTCGATGTATGTTACATCCATTTGGGTCTTCCATTTTCTTAGTGATGCGCCATTATACGTCCCACAGAACAAGATGCTTCTACAAAGCTTAGTCTTAGTGGAACTGTCGAGATCACACTTTTTTCACAAATCTAATCAACGCTTCTCTTAAAGAAGTTAAGTTAATTTCCACATCAGGAAATTGAGAGCGTGTATCATATGAATGTATTAGGTTATCGTTGCTTAAACCGTATTTTGTTGGCAATACCAGTAAGCCATAATAATAACAATAGCCTCATGAGGGGGGGAACGTATTGCTAAGGTCATCTTGTCTTACCTTCCATCATTCGGACATCCACACCCTAGTAGCTCAACTCGGAGGACCAGATCCACGCATACCATTCGATTGGTATTATCCGGACATACCCAGCCCGTACTGGTGCCTCAAAGAGTTGGGTTACCGGAGTATTTCTATCATAATGCCTAAATATTGCTCTGGGGGTGGGGATCCCATCGCTATTCCTGATTAAATCCCCAAGAAGGGGGGGGGGAACGAGTCATAGTAGTATTCCCCGCTGTACTTTGTCACCCATTCGTCAGCCAATTGCCATCCCTTGCAGAAAAATAACGCCACTAACATACTGGATTCGTGACAGAGCCACTTGAATACATGGTCAGTGTGTTAATACAGCGCACCAAAACTGTTGGTGGATGTGTGCAATCGTGCAGCTTTAGCAGAATGGTCTACAAAAATATCCCACCAGAAACTGAAGCACGATCTGAGTATCAGCACTGTTTCCATTTTGCGTTCCAAGGCGAGTACTTTGAACGTGTAATATATTAGAAATTAAAAGGCTTTAGATTAGGTAATTCAAATGCGAACTTTCTAGGCCGAGTTATTGACAAATGCCGAGTAACTTGTCCTTAAGAAGGATTTGCTACGTAGCGGAATGTTTGGAAACTGTTTGAATGGTCTATATGTTAGGTTTACTAAATTGGCTTAGTCTTAAAGGTTTCTGGAAGTTTGCAGCACACACGAACCATGGAGATAGCGAAATCCTTGAAATTTTAGTCGATTTAAAAATGATGCAAGCAACGAGATGAACTGCATTTATGTGCTTCGAAATAGGTGGACTGAATCGCTGTGTGTGGTTTTTTTTTTTAATGAAAAGTGTGGTATAAATGGAAGAAAAGAAAATGGAAAGTGGGGAGGCATAAACTAGAGGACCGTTATTGTTTTCTTTTGTTTTGGGAGAAAAAACTTCCTTTATGACTTTTGTTTATCTTCTTGGAGCTGTTCGAATAAACAATAAAAACCGGATGTCTAAATTAATGGAACAGACAGAAAGTAAACTTGGTCAGGATATCTTCGGATTGCAGCAGGGAAGAGATTTTTGCTGAGGGAAATTACCCCACCAGATTGTTATCGTACAAAGCCTACCATTTTGGAAATCGCATTATAGATCACAAAAGTATCAAGAGTGAGAATTGTTTAAGTTACTTAACTATCATTATCTTGATATGTTGTTATTATTATGTAATCACTGCGTAAAAATATAAAATTAAAGGTGAATTTAGTGATCCTAGAAGTTTTTTTTTCGTTAATTGTTCAATTAGATTTGGGGTCTTTCGGCAGAACAGGCATAACATTGGTTAGGAATGAGGAATGTCGGTGCTTTTTTCTAATGAGCGGAAGAATCTGCTTGTTTCGAATATGTAAAATGTTATCAAGCTCACTTAGTTTTTGATTAAAATAATCACGGTCTATTCTTTTTGACTCACATTATTTGAAATGAAGCGTTTGTAAAACAAAGCGGGTGAGAGCAATTGGTATAAGAAGAATAAGAAACTGAGTATCAACGCGCACAACCCTAAGTTGGTACATAAGGTACCTAAGGAAGAGGGTCCATGGACCTAAAAACTTTCCGGGTGGAATTAGCGTAGAAATGCACGTAATAGGATTGGTCGCCCCAGTAATGGTTTTTTTATGCCATATCTTGCTTTGAATTTCAGGGAACTGGGCGAAGTAAAACCTTAAGGTTTTAAAATTGCTTTAGATCCCAAAATTTCTTGGACATGCGCACAACCAAACAATACATATGAAGTGTTGAAAACATTGGTTTTTAATGCATGCTGGTAGTTTGTCTTTCAAATTTGAGAAATTGTCTACTTTAAAAATTAAAAACATTAGCGCTGTAAAAATAATATGATATAATAATAAGCCGTTTTATTGTTGTCTCTAATTTTAACGAGCTACCAAACAAGTTCATACACGCAATTCGGTCATAGGCACCGCATTTGCTCTCGGGGGTTCCCCACTACATATCATATTCACATCCGCATCCGGGAATTGGCCATAAACACCGATAATTGGCATCCTTGAAAGCCACAGCAACTTCAATGCCATATGCAATCGGCATATCGCATTCCAAGAGAAAGGCCAGTGTCGAAACACCTTGAAGGGTGCATGTCCGTGGACGACAAGTTTGACATAGGTGGACTAGATATTTGATTGTCGACGAGCATCCACGATTAAAGGTGGCCTGTGAAGGAGAAAAGGAAAAATTTAAGCAAGCTACTTGATTATCATCAGGCGACGGAATGGAGGAAGCATCAAAGACATACTGCGGCTAACACTTCCATAAGCTAGGATGGATCTCAGGTTACCCGCCAATTCTTAGTGGTGTTGTCTGATAATTGATGATACAGGGAAGAACAACAATGGGAATTTACTGGGATCAGCAAATTGGTACCACCAGGGCGCCCCATTGGCGATTGGACGATTTGTTCTGCCATCCACTGCCATCTGCCTATGTGTCTGCCCCACTCCAAGTCATCGGACTTAGCGAAACTGTTGCGGTGTGACCTCGGCGTAGGGGGGACCGTTTATTTCCCTTAGCATCGAAGGTCTTGTAATATTCCAAACCGCGGAAAGATCCAAAAGGGAGTGTGATGAATGAACGTGACAATTGGTAACGGGAATCGGCAGGACTGTAACAGTCAGCGGCCTGATGATACTCTCCAGAGGACTCAGTACTCGATGTATGTTACATCCATTTGGGTCTTCCATTTTCTTAGTGATGCGCCATTATACGTCCCACAGAACAAGATGCTTCTACAAAGCTTAGTCTTAGTGGAACTGTCGAGATCACACTTTTTTCACAAATCTAATCAACGCTTCTCTTAATTAAAATTATCATCACCTTCCTCCTCATCCTCTTTCTCCTCCACCGCATTATCATCATCACCTCCGCCGCCGTCCCGCCGCCGCCGCCCGCCGCAGTCGTCGTCGTTGTAGCTCATAATTGTTCCTAAACAATCCGCGGGGAGCCGTAATAATTGTAGCTGTAGTAATATAAGAGTAGTAGTAATGATAATAATGGCGAGTATGGCAAGCCATTAAAGGCCATAAACGTATTGCTGCAACGCGTGCGAGAAAGTAGCAACGCGTGCCCAAAATGTCACATACGCCGTTGCGGGGTCGGCCAATTAAAATGATCATTTTCTGTGACGTATTTCAAAAAGAGACCCACAACGCGTTGCCAAAGTATATAGCAACGAGTTGTGGAAAAACTAACAACGCGTTGCAAGCATTTAACAACGCGTGTGAGAGCTTCACAACGCGTTGCAAGCTGCACAAACGCGTTTCGGAGGTCCACCAGCCATAAGGTCATAAGTATGCCGCAACGCGTTGTGGAAAAGTAGCAACGCGTTGCGATATTTCGGCAACGCGTGGCGGCTTGGCCAATAAAAATCATGCATTTCTGTGAGTATTTCAAAAATAAGATCACAACGCGTTGCGGCAATGACGTTAGGACCCTTATGCCTTCACAACGCGTTGCAAGCCTTACAACGCGTTGAGCTTCACAACACGTTGTGAGGCCATAAGGGTTCATAACGTATTGCGCAAAGCGTTGTGAAGGTTGGCAACGCGTTGTGAAGGTCGCAGCGTTGTGAATTTATATTGTTGAAATACGTCACAGCAATTCATGATTTTGATTGGCCGACACGCAACGCCCGGTTGCCGATATGTAGCAACGCGTTGCTGAAGATTTTTTGTCTTTTTTTTTTTTTTTTTTTTTTTTTTTTTTTTTTTTTTTTGTTTTTTTATCGCAACGCGTTCCGAATGTGCACGCGTTGGACTTGTTCCACAACGCGTTGCGACAATCGTTATGACCCTTATGGCTTGTGGACTTTCGCAAGCGTTGTGAAGCTTGCACGGCGTTGTGAAGGTCGCAACCGCGTTGTTGAAGGTTGCAACGCGTTGCAAAGTAATCTAGCAAACGCGTTGTGAGTTTACTTTTTTAATTACGTCACAGAAATTCATGATTTTTGATTGCACACCGCAACCGCGTTGCTGAAATGTCGCAACGCGTTGCTGAAATGTCGCAACGCGTGCTGAAATGTCGCAACGCCGTTGCTGAAATGTAGCAACGCGTTGCGGCAACGTTATGGCCTTTATGGCTGCTATAGACGGTATTGACACGATGATCGGCGTTCAATCGTCGTTCGGGCGAGGATATTGACCCGATGACGTATCAAGAGGCCATTTCAGGCGAAGATATGGACCCCATGATCGGTATAGCCATTCAGGCGAGGGCATTGACCCAGATTCTGGACAATAGCCATTCGGGCGAGGACTCACTGTCGGACCAAATAATATGATTGGCCAATAGCTACATTGTGACACCTCTGGAAATCTGTATATAGAGTGCAAACTAAATTCCGTATGAGGAACATGTGGCCTAAAGCACAGCTGATGGTGCCCGGGGAAGGAAGTGGTTGGCAACGCCATTAAAATACAATACTCAGTCCAAAACGTTGTCTTTAACTTGATGTAGCTGCATAGGACTATAAAGAAGGCTGAAAAAGTTGACTGAAAAATTGAATAACCTAACGGTAGGTCTAGGCCTAGGCTAAAGCCCAGCTGATGGTGCGGTCTGGACTAAAAGGGCAACACCAAACAAGTTGTCCAATTAGTCCCAATTAAATTCAGTTTCTCACAACCCGATGATCGGGTCAATAGCCATTTCGGGCGAGGTTATTGACCCCGACATCGCGCCATAGCCACTTGAAAATAGTAGTAGTAGTCTTATAGTGATAATAGTAATAATAGCAATCCAATAATAGATTAAGAATTACCTCCATACGGAAAGCTTGTGATTCTCCATGTCCAGTGTGTAACCGCATGCTGAGAATGTGGCCATCTCTTGGTCGGTTCCAATGTAAGTTTAACAAAAGCCATTACGATTGTCTAGTCGATACACGTATTTATTAACTGCCACATCCTACATGTCATTAAATATGGAAATAAGAAAAACAATCTAGAAATTGAATATATGTAATACTACCAAAATGAAGACTGGGCCTAACCTATAGTGTAAGATAATTAGTGTGCAGGAATACATCGTAATAGTGGACGCCATTTGAACATACGTGGTCACTTTAAGAATACATTTTGAATAGTGAGAACTATCATTGGCCTACGAGTTATACTACCAGAATTTCTCCTAGGAGAAATTCAAGGTCTACTAGGAGAAATTAATTTCCACTAGGAGAAATTCCAGCCAATAATAGTGCTTCTTTAATCTTAATTTATCCTTGGCAAAATAATAGCCAATCACAACTCCCTTTGTTTAGATGGTTAATCAAATTTCTCATAGGAGAAAATGGATACCTAAGGTGGCCGTAAGAATCATAACTACCCGAATTTCTGCAAGGAGAATTCAATTTTGGCTGAATTTCTCCTAGCAGAAATTCAAGCCACAAACGGAGTGTATCATTGGCGAATTTCTCCAAGGGAGACATTAATATTAAATTCTCCTTGGAGAAATTCAAGCCAAACGGAGCGCTATCATTGGCTGAAATTTTCTCCAAGGTGAAATTAATTTCTCTAGGAGAAATCCATCCAATGAGAGCACTCATTTTTGCTGAATTTCTCCTAGAAGAAAATTCAGACAAAGGAGTGATCTCATTGGCTGGATTCTCCAAGGAGAAATTAATTTCTCCTTGGGAAATCAGCCAAACGGAGCGCTCTCATGGCTGGAATTTCTCAAGTGAAATTAAGTCTTCCTAGGAGAATTCCAGCCAATGAGAGTGCATTCATTTGGCTGAATTTCTCCTAGTAGAAATTCAGCCAAACGGAGTGCTCCATTGGCTGGAATTTCTCAAAGGAGAAATTAATTTCTCCTGCTAGGAGAAGAATTCAGCCAAACGAGCGATATCATTGGCTGGAATTTCTACAAGGTGAAATTATTTCTCCTAGGAGGAAAATTTCCAGCAATTGATATCACTATTTTGCTGAATTTTTCTCCTAGCAGAAATTCAGTCAAACGGAGTGCTCTCATTGGCTGGAATTTCTCCAAGGAGAAGAATTCATTTCGCCTAGGAGAAATTCAGCCAAACGGAGCGCTCTCATTGGATGGAATTTCTACAGGGAAAATTAATTTATCCTAGGAGAAATTTCAGCAAATGAGAGCATCATTTGGCTGAATTTCTCCTAGCAGAAATTCAGCCAAACGGAA
>JAMKCH010042862.1:0-12564 GCA_023653785.1 Ophioderma brevispina
TTGGGACAGCAAAAAAAGTGTCAAAATTATGTTCCCTAATCAAAAAAAGATAAAACTACTGTCAACTCAGCATAACGCAAAAATATCTACTTTTGCTTTCATTTATATTTATATTTCAAACAGTTGGATTTCACATTTCAAACTTTTAAATAGTCCTAAAAAAGGTCTACTGATTATGCTAGACAAAAACGTAGACCCTACCAGCGCGTACCCGATGCGTGCATGAATGCCTTGACCTTTTGTAATGGCACGCTCCACGTATCAAATCATGGCGAGTTTTTTCCGCGCATGTCGAGTTCATGCGCTGTAATCGAGTTTACCCCGTATATGTCGAGTTTTTTTTGATCCCCTTTGTAACAATGTGGTACAGACGTACAATGAAGATGGCAATATCCTTCCTTCATATTTTTGCAGAAATTAGCGTCTATATATGTGTCAATATTATTGGAAGAGATCGTTATTTACTCGTTGTATTTTTTTAGTTACGAAATTTTACAGTATGTTCACCCATGTCCTTCTATTTTCGGCCCTTTATTTCAGTTTGGTTGTTTATAGACTAAAAGGGAGTAAAACACGTGATAGAAATTTTTGGGCAAATTTGGTATCACATAAGGCAATACAATTATCTATTTTTTGAGGGGGGGGGGTTTTTTCAGATACATGTAAACGTTTAATTCTGAATGTGTGTAAATGTGCCCAAATGATTATATTGTAATGTGTTGTCCACACATTGTACCCAACACATTCTCCAGATTTCAAGAACATCAGGCATTGGTGCACTTCCTAAGGTTAGTTAATGCTGCCAAGATTGCACATAATTCCGCTTCATCTCGTCATGGGTTCTGCATACTGTCGTATAAGCATAAATGCCAGTTCGAGAAAACGGCGTTTGAAAGTTTTTAAGTTACTTAATGAATGCGTGTAATTAAAATGAAATAAAAGGATATAGCTATTTTACTTGGTGTATGTTTAAAGACATAATGGTTACTACCTGACGACAGTATTAAAAGACCAAGAAAACTGTTTTCTTTTCAAAATGGCCACTGAACGTGAATCGCCCGTTTTCAAAACCCAAATGTTTTGATTCGCTTGTGTTCTAAGGAGTCGAATCCGTATGCCGATGATGCCACGATATAAGAATAACGATGGCTGGTGATGAGGGTGGCAATAAAACGATGAAATAAGGAAACGTCGAACTTGACGACGACAATATGCTATACTGATCGATGATGATGATTATGATGATGATGATGTGATGGCGACTTCATAAGCGGTTATACGACTATAAGGCCGGTTATAACGACATTCCATAGCGTTAAAATGGGACACATTCACTGTTGCATTATTGTTCGGTTGTAAATATAGCGCAGACTGACCACGATGGACGCAACAAATTTAGAAAATTACAACCTCTTCTCTACAAATTTTTTGGCTCTTAAAATTACTTATCTTTAATTAGTCGCCAATATTTTAACTTTTTAAACTCTTTTTGCAAGAAAAAAGATACATTTCATGTGTAATAGTTAGAAGGAACACAAACACATTGTAGTGCATTTTATATAACCATTACTAAATTTATGCCTTTTGCAACACACAATAAATATTGTTTAGAACTGTTCAAAAATGAGCTCAGAAAATATTTAAAATGTAAATAGAAATGTTTCATAACTCAAAAGGTTTTGGAGATTAAAGGGGTCCATACAACTTTATACACAACCATATTTTTCTCGTTTCTTAAATTTCAATTAGATAATAGTTCAATCTGTTAAAGTAGTACAACGCTTAAAATATATACCAAATGAAACGATTATCCTAGTTTACGAAGGGGGGGTGGTTACAAACCCCCCTTCAGGTTTCCCCGGCTGCTAAAAAACCCTTTTTTGGTGCCCAAAGTATTACAGTAATTGCAATGTCATGTTATGCTCCCTTAATCCAAAACAAACATCCACCGGTATAGGTAAGATACAGGGTGATCCAAAGTGAATCGATAGGGGGGGGGGTGATGGGTACCAATAGATAGCTAGGTACTCTCTTTCCATTGATACAAAAATGAGTACCAAAAATGCCTAGCATTACGTCACAATGACTCATAAAGTTTGCATGTCAGCAAGAACCTGCCAGTTCCAGAGACACACACAGTGAAACAAATTCATTTTTCGCCAGAAAAGGTTTGGAAAATCAGTTTTCATGCGGTGTGACTCTACTGATGGGAAAGACTAGTTTATATAATGACCATCATTTGAGAGCTATAAATAGGGTGTTTTGGTTGAGTCGCTAAAATTGCGAATACCAATTTACAACCTATATTCAGTATTTTCATACTTTCCCAACATATGACGTCATGGTGACGCATAATGGGGATGTAGTGACTTATTTTGGTACAATGGAAAGAAGAATCAAAGCTATCCTTTGGTACCAAATTTACAGGAATCGGCGGGTTCAGATAACGAAAATCACGGGGGGGGGGGGTAACCACCCCCCCTTCGGCAATTTTGTTACAAAAATGGCTTCAGGTAGACGAGGAGTTAACCAGTTAAATGGGCAATATACTTCAATAGTAAAATCTAAAGAATCTAAAACAATTTAGAGGGCACTTAACGCTTATACAACTTCCCAAAGAAAATAGCAATTTGTTCATGAAGGCGATTTTTGAAATGATGTATTAGTAATTATTTAGTTGCAAATATCCAAAGTTAACATAAAAGAAAATCAAACTTTTACAATATGTTTACCAAGTCTAATTTTTTGCAACAAGGTTCACAAGGGGGTGGGTGGTAAAAACACCCCGAGAATTCATTCTATAAAGCATAGATGATTTCGATGTTCAATAGGATACAGTTTGATAGCTTTGTCCTCCGGTTTCAGGCTTCACCATTAACTTAGTAGGCGTCACAATGACGTCAAAGTTTACAAGTTGGCAAAATTGTCATTTCCACCAGCCACCACATCAGAGTATAAATGAAATAATGAAATTTTGCATCAAAAAGTAGGAATATTGAATGTTCATGCGGGGGTTTGGGGCCCAAATGATATAAATAAACACGATCAACATATAATTTTAGAAGCCATACAGTGGCCACAATGTTAAAACAAATGAACTAATAACTAAAGGGTTAATAAGGCAGCTATCATTTATAGGCGAATAATGTGACCCGAGGTCGGAAAAAAATAATGGTTTTTTTTAATATTTTTATTTTTTTCCGCCCGAGGATACATATGAACCCATAGATGATTACTACAAAACCTTTATTTTATTCTATTAACTAACAAAAATTTATTTATTTTTTTGGTTTGTTTGTATAGGGTTTTAAGGTAATATGCCTAATGTATTGTGTAATTTTGTATGCTGATGAATGAAAATAAATGATAAGAAAAAGCATTTGCGGCTCAATATTTACAGAATATATGAGGCAGTTAACTGACCAATCAGATGGGTCAATTTTCCAATAAGGGTTGTAAAGGTAATAGAACCACTCCCCACAATCGACTTCGACGCTAACCACGGTGACGGTGCTACTGAGCAGAAGGAGTGAAATAATTATTAGGAAGACTGAACGAAAGTTTTTACCGTTTTGGGCACGGGAGGAAAGTTTACCTGGGGGAACTCTCCCATTTGGTAATACCCTGAGAAGAGGGAAAACCTGCCCCCGAGGACGGATATGTAATCGGCACCAAATTCACCAAATACTCCCCAGTGTATTCGAACCCGTGCGGCCGCATTGGTTTGAAAGGCGAGGGGTGGGCCACTAACCAACTCTCGCCCTCCCAAACAGGTTACAGTCAGTGACTGCGGGAGTTGGAATAATATTTACATTTTCGTCCTGATTTTTAAAGGTTTAGTTGACCACTAGCAAATTTGACCTACATTTGTCCCATTAGCACCTGTTGGAGCAGATTACCATACAGGACGATGGGGGTGGGGGGGGGAATTTTGAGCAAAAATGTGGGCAACTTCGTTGTTTTCTTATTCAGAACTTGTAATGCCAATTGCTTTGTTTTTTATAAAAAAAGAAAAATTAAAAATATTTGCATTTCACAAACACTACAGACAGTTGCACACATGATTACTGCTCCCATCTAAATGCTGCATTGTATATAGGGCATCACAAATTCTTAAGAAGAAACATGGCTGTAACCAGATTGCAAAAAAACATGATAACAAATACCTTTCAAAGATAGTACAAGGATATGAATCAACGTTTAGATCACTTTTTCAGCCCATAAAACTAGTGGGATACCAATACCAAAAAATCAATTATGGACAAACAGCATCCAAGACAGCACTTCCAACAAGCTATATACTATTGGCTTTGAGAAATAAAAAGAAACTTGACAGATGGAAGTGGAGTTGATGTTTCCATCAACTATATACTCAAACACCCAATCAATCAACCAAATCAATAAATTAATCAATCAATCAATCAACATTGTATTTGAAATTCAATCATCACAGCTGTACACGACCAGGAAACATGCATATAAGCGTAAATTCCAATAATGATAAGTGAAGTACAAACAGCAATATTTAACAAGCATGCACAATAGTGACAAAAGTGAAACTGTCATGGCAAGATCGATGGTCGATGCTAACGCAGGGCTGTGAAGGGGCAGTGCATTTATAAGTTCTGAAAGTAACAAAATATAAATATCAACAAGATACGTCACATTAAAGACAAGACAACCAGGGAAGGTACGGCTGAGATGTACTGATAAAAACCAGTTTAACCCGTCAAAGCCAGAGATTTACAGCATTTTATAAAAGCCACAGTGAGAAGCATGTCTGCAACTTAAGGGTTTGGTTTGTTTTAATATAGTCCTCTTTACAGAGAGGACTTTTTAACGGATATGAAAGATGACATACTCTGTTTTAGCTGAACGAAGGCTCCAAAGATTGCATTGGAGTCTACCAATCCCTACGGAAGGTTCAATGTATTTCCTGGTATCAGAAAGCTGTAGGATATTCCCCCTAGAGGACCAGAGGGACGTGAAAATTTGTCCCTATTCACCAGAGAGATTCCCGATTTTTTGGATAATCTGGAGAATGTGTATCAGTGGCGACCATTAAGTCCTCAGACCCACCTTGTTTGTCCTGGCCAAACAGTCCCGCCACAAAAGATAGAGCAGTGCAAGTTTTTTGCCATGACGTGGAAAAATCACAGCAACCCCGATGGATGGGAACCAAAAAACCAGGAATTGGCAGATGACAGACAGCAGTAAATTTTGCCAATTCATTGGTTTCTTGGAGAAAAATGTTTTGGCAATATAAATCCTGACATAAATTGTGGACATAGTGAAGATTGGCCATCCTTAGGAGGATAGTTTACAAATGAAAAAGGGACCAGCTTGAAAGCATCTGTATTCCAACATAACTATATGTTGATGTTGTTTTAAAGCAAGTTATTTACAGGGTATTACAGCTGATATTCCATTGTTCATGGCTATTCTATGGCTATGAATAAAATGATGACCTAAACAAGTGAAAAAAACAATTAGGCAAACAAAGAAATGCGGAGAACATGAGAGAGAACATATACAGGATACAAATACCCACTCTTAGTGCAATGCCAAATAAAAAAAAAAATGTTCTGGTGTCATTAATTAAGGGGGTGGTCCGATTTAAGTATTATATAGTTTTCATTTGATAGAATGGCCTTCACCCCAAAAAAAAAACCCCATATGGTAAAGGTTTCGCGCCGATATTCAATCCGTTGTTTTGATTGTGAAGCTAGAAACCGCTTTTGTGAGCCCCATGAGTATTGGTTCGACCCAACATGGAAGACAATTGTGTCTCAAACTCCCAAACCACATCATTAGCCCAAGATGTACCGGGTAAATGAGCAACTAGTTTTAGCTTTCTTCTGCTACCAAAAATTTTGACACTTCCGGTTAAAACTGGGCTTCGGGGACGAGGCTATTACCGAGCGGGCCATGGACCTGTAAAATTTGATATTCTTTACTATGATATTAAATCTACCCTTATACTTACTGTGTGTGACCCCTTTATAGTCATAAACCACCTGAAATAAAAAGAAAACAAATAAATTGGGTGCATTTTTTTTACTCAAAAAACAAACGAAACAGTAAAAGTTTGGAGTGATTAATTGGCGGGAGATATGGATGAAACAACCACTTAACAAATTAATGCAAAACTTAAAATTGGAAAAATGTTCATCGTTTGACACAGTGACAACTTCAAGAAACTCAAGAATTAATGGTCACGACTTTAGGTCTGAGTATATAGATAATGGTATTAGCTTTAATATGACGCCAAATTGGCCCAAATTCGGTTAGCAGGTAACCTCTTATGTTCTGTAAAACAAACACAAAGCACGAACGAAAAGAGAGGGCAGAGGGAACATACCAATAAAACAAAAGTCTTAATTTGCGGATGTTATTGACACGAGGAGGAGAATATGTTGAATATTCATTGTAACTGGAATCTGGATAATATTTATTGAACAAAGCAATGATGAAAAATACTTTAGAAATCGTTTTCTTTTCTACGATATAATATCCACACTAGCTTGTTAATTTTTTTTAATGCACAAACTCTTAAAAAGGAACAGTGACTAATCAAAGTGTTGGTCGGTGATACCTATATTATGTGATAATTAGTGGAAATATTGCATTATGCACTTGTGTATTTTAATACGGATAGCAATGTTTATAAAAATTCAAAGAAAATAATTGTGGGCATAATGCATCCAGATTTGAAAGATTTAAGTCTAACTGATGGTAAACTTGGTATCACATTAAAGCTAATGCTATTAGCTTTAACTTGATTTACTAAATATGAAGGGGTAGACCTTCACGGAGTAGGATGCTGAGATTAATATTAGTCTCAGAGATATGCCATCAAAAGTCGAAGGTGGGGGTACATTTGTGAAAAATTATGCACAGTATGGCTCTAAAACGGTATGCTTATCTAACACTATTCACCTGCACCATGTAGGCTGAATGAAAACCCCACTAATATCTGGTATTCCTAGCTTTTAGCGCAAAATTGGAGTTTTGCCTATTTTCTGTGGAAAGGCCATTCTGTCGATTTGCGGAGTTTATGACGTCATTGGGGGGACGCCCATACTAGTATGTTTAGTATTATGTGGTTATCAATGGAAAGAGGAGGACCATAGCTTACCCATGCTAACAACATCATAAGAATCGGGTGCTTTATAACAAATTCTCGAAAACCATCTTCTCCTTGGTAAACCCGGGTGCAAAAGAAAGCTGGGTAAGGCGAGGGTGAAACACATTGCGTGGGTGAAACGTGCCTCAAACATGTCAAAACTAAAAAAAAATAAAACGAAATAAATAATCAACTTCCGGATATGATTGACACATAATAGATGGCTATTTGTGGAAAAATATGGAAGAGAAATATTGCCATCTCTCAGTGTACATCTGCTACCATATTCGTACAAGGTTGATGCAAAAAAATGAAAAAAAAAAAAGTCGTACAAATTCAACTTTTCTGCACAGTGCCAACAGTATACATTTCAAGGAAATTCAATGGGTTAGCTATCAATGAATAGATAATTTTGTTAGCTTTATATGAGACCAAACTGCCCAAATTGGGTTTAGTTTGTGACCTCTATAGCACTAACAGTAGCGATTTTGGTATTAGAACATGCCAAATTTATAGGTCATTGACCTTTGACGTCACGCTCCACCGCTCCACTGAGCTAAGACTTGTTGGTTGGATGTCCCAATGGGAATACCTATACAGATATCATAACAAGACACTTGGTTAGTAAATTAGGATAAATAAAACACCTCTATCTTCTGGGAACCATTACGAATCGGTCAAAGAGTTACTATACCGGTCCTAAAATTACTATACCGGGCAAAAGTTATATACCGGGAAAGAAAAGGTACTATACCGGGCTAAAAAAGGGTACTATACGAGTTTTATGCGAAAATAGGAAATTAACATGTCATGGGACTTTTATTTAACCAATCAACAAATGTATAGACTTGTACTCATTTGAAATTAAAATTTAAATATTCGTGACCCCCCCCAGGCCTAGCCTTTAGTCAAGTCGGTGTGTACGTTCGATATGCGTAAGAGCGTTCTCCTACCGTTAAGTCTTAATGAAAAAAGACTATCACTGGGTTACGCCGGATGGTGGATACCATTTTAATTCGATGTGTTGTTAGAGTTGGCATGCCTACCCCCTCCAGATTATTAGGGTTCTGTCAAGGAAGGCAAAATTTAGTTTGTGTGAGGGGACCTTTTTGCGAAGAGAACACAATACATGCACCTGGATCGCCTTTGCGCCTGAAAATTTTCAGCTATTTCTGCAGGGGGGGGGGTTTGACCCCTTTGTATCTCTGCATGGAGGCAGGTTTGGCCAAAAGGAACCTGTGATCTCCCGTGAAACAGCCATTATAATCGTCACTCAGAATCTCATTAGTGATTATGGCATTATGGAGTGTACCGCTTTAATTAAAAACACTCGAACATTATTTTGGTTAAAATTTGAGTGTATTATTATGCATGGTGGCATGTAAAAACCACCACTTTGAGATAAGTTATTATACAACGCCAAAACGCTGGGATTGCTATCTCCTAGCCAGTTACTTTTAGACGAATATAGTACTATAAAATTTTAATCACATATCTATTTTCCATGGGCGGACTTCTTAAGCAGGAAAAAAATATAGATAGGGCCTGTAGAGGGAATTGAAAACCACTTTTACCTAACGCTTATATTTTATTGCAGGCATTATCGTGAATCATGTTGCAAAGGAATCTACGCCGTCCCCAAAAACAAAAACTATTACCGACTTCCGAACTTAGTTCTTCGCAATATACTACGTAAAATTAAGGGCATGCAAATGTTCAATGGACAATTAATTAAACATGAAACCCTTGGACCTTGATATTCACCTACATCACATCGTGCCTAGAGCAGAATATAGACCAGAACATCCAGATCATCAATTCAATCTACACTCTGTATTAGTTACAAGGACCTTATACATTTCTGCGATGTCTGCGAACAATATCACCAAAACTATATACCAATCAAGAGAAGATTAATGGCAATATCTAACGAACTCTTAAGCAACAGTTGAGAGATCTTCAGGAACCTTAACCTTAGCCTAAACACTTAGATTTGCAAATGAACATTCACGCATATAAGTTCATAAATCTGAAGACCTGAAACACACAAGACATACACAGAGAAATGGTAACGTGTCGGCTTTAAAAATAAAAAAAAAAATCTAAATTGGCTCAAGGTACCTTGAAGTACTTATATTTTCAGATTTCTTATAATAATTAAGGCAGGAATGAAAAAGTTCAAAAAACGGTTGAGAATGTTTTTGAAAATGGTCCCGGATTATGAAAAATCACCAAATTTACTCTTAAATTCACAGTATGAGTAATACCGAAAATAGTGGACATATTATGTTTTTGATGATTTTCATCGACGTTGGGAAACCTATCCACTTTCTAGTCATTGTATTTCTTGCCAACAAGTTTTGACAAAGAAATAACACCCCCTTAAGTTAATGTACCGTATAATGGATTCATAGCTTAAATTACAGAAACTGAGACGAGATAAATAATAGACAGAATTCTGGTTGATTATGCAAGTATTAAAGCCTTCCAGAGTGTCCGGAATATATATAGGCATTTTAAAATTAAAATAAACACCCAAACGAAAAAAAAAAGCACAGACAAATAACCATGTAAAAAAAGAAAGAACCAATTGCACTCTATCATGTCTATCGAGTTCGAACGCGATTTTGGATCTCTAGATGACTCACGCCACAAACCACGAACGCAGCCAGGAGCCATTAGAAACATAATACATAATACTGTATGTCTCTGTTAAGGGGTTGGATAGCTTGGTTTGAATGCATTCTTTATTCCTATATTAAGGAAAATAAAGGCCAACACATGTCATAAAAACACGTCATTCCCAAGTGAGACAGGGGGCAGGACTTACAATGCTACAAAATCATATGTTTTACGTTGAACCCTCTCCATGGAAACATTTTCTTTAGTAGGGTATTTTGGAATGAGAAGATCGAACAAATTTAATTCTTTTCACGGGAGTAGACATATAAATGTTAGGATTTATTAAATTGTATTAATTCTTAATACAATCAGGAAGCATAATCAGTATGAATTAGGTATCAGCACCAATCTAAACGTTTGGAAGGTTTCTGCTCATTGTTGATTTCAAATCTATGAGCACTTAACAAGAAAAGCGTGTGTTCGTTTAATACAAGGAAACCGTAGATTTAATGCATAACATTTAATGCTTATTACCTCCTGGTCTCAAAAACATTAATTTCTTTAAGAAATACCCAAATTTCAAAAACAAAAAATCCCAAAATGAATACTTCCATGAATGGGGGTGGGGGGTCCACACAAAAAACACATTTGATTTAAATGGATACAACTCTTAAAATGGTTTTTAAGAAGACGATCAAAGACACAAAGACTAAAAACAACCTATTAAAATTCCCTGAAATCGCTGTTCATCGCATTTCTCTTTCTTATCAGACACAATACGTAAGTGTAATGTTAAATGACAGTGACAGAACTGTCGAAATACTTTTACAATGTTGGGAAATCTTCCACGACTTCTCCATTAAGTGTAATTATTATCTTCAGAAGCAACGGTTAGTCATTTTTAGGAGACTAACTGAACAGAACCACGAATGGGCTAAATTCGGGGTAGAGCCTCAAGGACGAATTGGCTGAATCGAAATGCGTACACGGGTACTTTCGTCAACACAATCACTCGTTGAAACGACTGGCTGTCACTTGCATTTCCCCCTTAAAATGGTTTACAATTTTGGAACAATGTCTGAACTGGTTATCGCTTAAGGTGCTACTTGGATCGAATGTTTGAAGGCGGATGGAGATGTCGTAAATTTAATTCTCATAGGCGCTGAAGTACAAGGTCTCAGTTTCACAGCTCAAACTTCAAGCTGTGTTTTTTAAAATTCTTGGATCAGGCCGTACATAACATTAACAGTGAAAGACAGAGACTTTCGTGAAGATACGAAAGTATATCTTGAAACAAAATAAACTGGACATCTTGTTAGTTGAGGGCCCGGACGACTAATACTGGATGTTCACCTTATGGATCGTTGACCAAACCAATGACGTGACTGAATATAATGGTAAAGTCTCTGCGCACAAGACCCAATTAGTTCACCGACACCAATAGGTATTGGCAGACAGCAGATAAGGCAGATGAGATGAAAGTGTACCTTCAGGCCAATGCGTCCCACTCCCAGCTCACAATGCATAGTGTCAATACCTTTCGGTGGTGGATTTACAATACCGTCACAAAATGTTTTTCAATGATGAATAGTGACGATTTGACCTTTTGAAGAACTTATCTCGATTACAAAACAAATTAATCTTGATCATTTGGGAGCATAATTGATGTCGCATAATATTATCGATACTAAATGGTAAAAGAAATCACAGGACATTTCTATTAATTCAGACGATTAGTCTTCTAGTGTTTTCATTAAATATTATTCACGTTGCCATTTGTACGCACATCAGGTGAATATGTTGCATTTATAAACTCCAAATACAAGCCACGCAAAAATATCTTCGAGCTACAGATTCTAAATCCTTGTTTGTCAGTCTGTACCAAAAACTGAGAAACGGATAAGTGCAAAATTTACCACGCTGAGTGTGCATATATTGCCTACGGTACAAACCTCTCTAGCGCATTTCAATATTAATTTAAAATAAGTGCCAAACCAAAACCTAGAATTGGTGCGTGGGCGTTTATCACGCGCAATTTCAAATCAAGTAATAAATACTGTATTGAGGTCCATGAGTTTAAAGTGAGGTCTTGTGCGCGGAAAGCGTAGGATGACGGGGCGTAAATAACAGAAATACTTGAAATGGAAGATTAATGCAAAAATTTGGTTTTATACTTGAATGGAATATAATGCTTCAGTGTAATTTGGCGTCCAATAGACTCCATTTCATAAATTCGACATGAGTAAAGGAATAACTAAAGGGAAAAAAGATCTACCATACGCCATCTTAAGTGATTCTTTGCATTAACTTTGTTTGTTTGTAATCTACTCTTTCTTCATCAACTTCCAGATTTCTTACCTGCCTTTATAAGCTGCTATTCTTACAATTAAATTTTATTTTTAACAAAGTTAACGGTAAACCATTTGTTTTTGCAAAGTAACATTTCGCAAATCATGTGAAATGAGAAATGTAGTTATCGAAACTGACAGTATAAGAAGTTCTCTATACAGTAAACCAAAATGATTGTAATATTATAATGGATGTTACTTTTAGTTGTACTCTTTTTAATGATATTAAGGTGTATTCTATGACAGCCACGGTAATAAGGGAACATGAAAGCAGAAGAATGCATTTATGATTCGTCACATATCAATCATAATAGCGGATCTTGTCAAAAAAACTCTAAATTAAATTAATATCCCAATGGTATATGATTGAGAAAGCGGCGTGGTCTAGCGGGTAGCAAGCTTACCTCTGGATCAAAGGGTCCCCGTTCTAAGCTCAGTGAGCCACTGGCTGGATTTAATTCGGGAAAC
>JAMKCH010042863.1:0-10606 GCA_023653785.1 Ophioderma brevispina
TGATGACGGGGATACTCGCAGACTAATCATCCCTGGTCGGGATCAAGTTTGAACAAGACTGTAGCCGATTTTGAAAAAAATGCGGTCTTGTGTAGTCGGGAAGTGGTTGGGTCGGGAGCTGTCTTCTGTCTGACTATACCTTTAGGCATTACTGTGGGCTACAAATCATGTTTTGGTAACAAAACACATTTAGTCCATGAAAAGAGCTATAAAATACCAAAAATGGCAGCCATTTTGGAAAATGGCCGCCATTTTTGTTACATGAAAAATCTGCGATGCCCCTATAGCCAAAATCCTTCTTAGAACATGCCCAAACTGTGTGCCAAATTTCATGCTTTTATCACCAAGTGCACAATTCATGCACATATCTACTCTACTATATGGATTTAATAAGTATAGTTCACTGTATTTAAATGTCATCCTGGGGTAGAATTTTAGAATGCACAGATTCTTCTCAAAATGGGCTCAAATTCTCCATGCTGTTGGATTGTAATAAATGCGTGTCATCTGCCGCAGGATGAGCAGGCTCAGCATTCATGAAAATTGACCCTACAAGGGTAATGTGCTTATAAATTTCACCTCTTCTAGAGAGATTCTAAAAACTTACAACCACATACTATAAATCAGAAAACTTATTATCAAATGTTTAATTGTTGTTTGGGGCTCATATTTGCATTTACAGCATAGCCGAAAAAAATTGGCATGGTAAAATTGGAAGCCTTGCGCAAAACTACTTTGCTACATCATGTACCTACAGGCTGTCCCAAAAAAATGTTAACACTCGGGTCACAGGCATTTTGTACAAAACTAAAGTACGCATGGGTCTTTATTTGGTATGCTCTTAAAGCCAAATAATTAAGCTTATATTTGCTGTTTATTTCATTTCAATGCGATATGTAGAACTAAAGATATGCTTCGTCAAAAAGAAGAGTGCAAATTCGGATTGGTCCGATTTGCATTGGTTTCATTTGAAAGATTGCGGGAAACATGATTTTATAACATACTCAAAATGTGGTATTGATTGAGTTATTGATTGGCTATTGAACCTACTGAAGACATAGACAATCCTTTCTGAACTTCATTATTGTCAATAAAGTGTGAAGATTGTCTTTATGATCAACAGTTTTTCAGAAAATAATCAGTCAGTTCACTTTCATTAGCAGACATGCATGAAATCGCTCGAAATTACACAGAATGTTAAAAACAAACCAAATTAAATTAACTAAACAATCAGACCAGACACTTGCTTGCTGAATTCTCAGGAAAATATATGATTCTGTAGACAGAATAAAAAAAAACCACTCAAACAAACCAAAAGAAAAAGAAACCTCTGATAATAGGCCTACCATGGACTAATGAAGCAGGCAGAATTGGAAATAAAGACGCCAGTAGCAGGCCAAGCAGACGCATAACGGACCAGAATGGCAATGACTCAAGCCAAAATTTATCTTGTTATCTGAGACAATGTGCTAGATCCAACGATGAGAGCTTGGTAAAACATAGTGATAGGAAACTTGAAGTCTTTCTTTAATAGAAAAACACGGCAAGATCTATTTGTTTTCCTTTTAAGATGGTAAGAAGATGTACTATGAAGTCAAGTGTATTCATATTGCGCCATGCATTTCAAGTGCTTAATGGCAGAAATCGGACCAAGCTGATTTTGTCCTCTCATAATTGATGAAGTGTATCTTTTGTTCTAAGTATTGGATTAGAATGAAATAAATGGCAAATTAAAGCTTATTTTATTGGCTTGAAAAAGATACCACACAACGATCCATGCGTACTTTTCTTTGTATCAAAATGCCTTCGTCCCGAGTGTTAACATTTTTTGGGACAGCCTGTAGTTATATATCAACGGAAAGCTTGTTTTTTAAGGATACCAAATCGACAATTACATAAAAGGGAATTGCTACAACTTTTGAATTCAGGTGTTTAAAATGACATCTTTTTCATCATATTTTGCGCATTAGTGGTTGTGTAACTCCCTAGGGAATAATCTTATATTGTTCTCAACTGTATTTCTGGAATCCTTTATTAGTAAGCTTCAAATAAATGTATACTTTTGTAGGGCTGTGGGTTCCTGAAGAGAGCTAGAGCCTTTCACACCAATATCCATGCATTTTGCACAAATGAAAACTATGTCACACAAAACTGGCCCACCTTGAAACACATGGCCAGCTAGCAAAGTAATTGTGCTGTCCAATTATTTTGATTAATTGGACAGTTGGCTGAGGAAGGCTAATGATTTGTTGAGATAGTTTGAGAATGCTTATAATAATAATAATAATAATAATAACTAGCATTTCGGAACGCATTCGTATCATGGCGCTTACAATTATTATTACGCTGTCCCTAGGAAATCATCAAGATCATTTCGCTTCAACTAGGGCGTGACCGTAGCGCAGCTCCCATCAGCAATTATAATTGTAAGATTCCTCTGACAGATCCCCATAGTATGGTGCCTTATCGTCATGTTTTTATGATTTGTCGGCTATTTTGCTACATTTTGATTTTTGTCTTTGGGTAATATTAACACCTAGGAACTCGAATTTCGTTGTTCCCATTTGCCGTCTAGCAGCCATCTTGGATTTCAAAATGGCCGCTATTTTCAATGTATTTTCGCACATATCTCCGTTTGTGGGCGACATAGAAAGTTCAAATTGGTCTCTATACCCATGTTTGTGATACTAAGGTTGCTATAGAAACCGTTATTTAAGTTGCAACTAATTTCGTTTGGCGGCCATCTTGAAATCAAAATGGCCGACATGTTTAACCCTTGTCTTACCAAGCCTTTCTGCATGGTTTACCGGGGGAGTTGTTACCACCCACCTCAGGAAATTGTTATAAAGCAACCGACCGATAGCTATGGTCCCCTCTTTCTATTGATAAAAAACCTAGTATATGTCATAACAATGACGTCATAAAGCCCGCGAGTTGGCAGAATTGGCGTTTGCATCCAATTTTGCGCGAAAAAGGGAAGGATTACCGGTTTTCATGGGGTTCTAAATGATGGTAATTGACTAGTTTACACAAACATAGAGTTTAAGAGCCATACATTTTTAAAAATGTACCCTAAATAATTTTTGGGTGGCAGACCTATGCCTGGTGAAGGTGCTACCTTCACATATTTTTTCGCTAAAATCCGGGGATAAAATGACCTGAAATGATGAGAAGATGATTAATGGAAACTTTTTACGAAAGATTTTGGAATTTTAGCGCCCCCGGAGGACGGTTCAATAGGGGTGGTGTTTTACGCACAGGAGGAAGTTTCTATCATAATCCTGTGTTATTAATGTAAAACTGTGACTATAAAGTGATGATGACATCTACACAAGTTAAACTACGGACGAGATTTTGCAACCCCGTGCTATGGTAAAGACGAATTCAAATAAGGTAGCTTTATTATATTATTTGGAAAAGAGATTTCAAAAAGGTACATTTTGCCATATCCACAAACTACATATTTAATACTATGAATAATACGGTTCAAGGCCACATACACAATAGGGTTGTTTGAGTTTCAGCCATTTTTATCCTCAAGGGCGACATCTTATATAGATTTAGCAAACTATACGTTTTCAGAATCTTTGAGTCAAGACAAATAAATGGGACTACTTTCAGTTACGTAAGGGCATTTTGAATATTTGATCCATATACAATACATTTTTTATCCTTTGACCTATTTTGACCTACACGTCCTTATTAGACATTGTCCAGGCACATCCCCATTGACTTTTGTACTCATTTGGACTTTGTGATCTTGTGATATTACTGAACTTGGAAAATTTAAATCCCTGTAACCTCAATAACTCAAATTACCCAAGGGTGTCAAAGTGGCGCACAGTGGATTCTTAAATTAGACACTCGGGTCTATAACTTTCAGCAACTTCACACTCATACTGTGGTCTTCCGACTAACTGTTAGGATCCAAAAAAGATTAGCATAACCTCGAATTTTCATTTATTGAATGAGTTCGCAGAGATTTGTGGGGAATGTGTGTAAAAATAATTGGTAAAAGTGGAAATTACCAAAAAATACGAAAAGCAGACAACTGCATTGAGCAAAACAATGATATGTAACTGACAAGACCATGTTAATTAAAAGGTCAAACTTGAGTAAACCTTGCGCATTGTAGTTTTTACTCAACGGAAAGGGAAATTGTTCAGTGCTGCAGTCAAATAAAACTATAGCGTCAACTTAGTAGAGGGAAATTGTGGAATCTTCAGTATCTCAAACATGGGTATTACCACCATTTTAGCCCAGTATGTTATTCACAATCAATATCAGGCCAAATTTGAATTCACACAAAATGTCGGCCATATTGAATTTTAGGATGACCGCAACAAATCATGTTGCAACTTTATTATGCTTTTATAGAAACCTCAGTACAAAAACATGGGTATTGCAACCGTTTTTATCGCTGTATGTTATTCAGAAGTCAATATACAGACTAAAGTGTATTCAACATGGGCGGCCCATTTTGAATTCAAGATGGAAGCCAACAATTTATCTGCAACATTTTAAATATTCTTTATATAGAAACCCCAGTAACCCAAACATGGGTATTGTACGTGTGACAATGAGGCGGTGTCGGGTGAATGCCGGTGTCTTGTGTCATACTTGGATGTCCTTTTGTCAATTATTAGGCGATAACTACTATGAGACGAAGAAGAAGAAGAATAAATGATGGTGTGATGAATGATGATTGATGATGATATATGATACTGGCAATTAACTGCAATTTCCTCATTGTCGTACTTTGAAAATTTCGGGCTGTAAATCCTTAACTATCCTGTCAGTGCCAGTTTCGGAGCAGTCTAGTGCAGATCTGGGCAGTCCGTTTTCTGGCAGATATGAATCTGATCTTATTTATGGTGTCCGTCCCCCAAGGTCAGTCATCGGCCCCTTGGGTTTTGTTTATTACACTCGAGAGTAGCCACATTATTTCAAGGTTACCATCTTCATATCACATATATGCTGATGATGTGCCGATCGATTCCATCTTTGACCAAAATGTGCCTGATGATCTGCATGTGCATATTAAGCCGTGTGTCAATGATCTGCAAAGCCTGGATGTTCAACACAAGCTCAAACTTAACAAAGATACAACTAAGTTTTTTGCTGCTGCCTTCCACCATTACAAACAACTCCCTTCAACATTTTTTCTCTTCATCTGGTACAAGATATAATTCTGGGTGTGATCTTTGCCCACTCAATGTCTATGGATGATCACATCACTAATCTATCACTTCCGGTCAATTTTCAACTACGTAACTGCCTTATGAATGGTCTAAGACAAAAAGAACATCACCCGGCTTTCAAACTTACAGAAACAAATCTGCTCGGCTTATATATAGACAGCCCAAGCGCGAAGCGCGCCCATTCCCTCACATCTCCTCTTAGTATCTTCCTTGGTTCCATGGCCCAAAGGATCACTTTTAAATCTCTTATTTTAACCCTAAGCTTTTCATTCATCCGTCCAGCCTATCCTATTTTCATGTTCGCCATACTCCTTATTCTCTTCGCTCCAGCACCTGCGGTCAGTTTGATGTTCCTCGCTTTCCAGGAAAGATGGCATATGATCGGGCTTTTTTTTTCGCGTTCCGTCTCGGCTCCCCGCCTTTGGAAATGCTTCCCCTTGAGCTCCGTAATCAAGCCCACAGACGCCAATTTTTTCAGACGCCATGAAATCCCAGCCCACCTCTTCCCTAATTATATATGTTTTCTTTTTCCTCTATAATAGCGTTTTGCCTACATTGTAAAAGGCGCTCTATAAACTATTGATTATATTCTTATTATACTACGATTCATCTGATATGTTACCCCCCTACCATTCAATGAGGCGCAGAGGGACTTCTGTTTAACAGTTATTGAAGCAATTTAAAGGCCTGAAATACACAGAGTGTGTTTTCTATACATGAATGAAATTGTATTTATTGTAGGTGAGTGAGTTTAAATGACTGGAGTGTCCGCCAAGATAATCCGGTGTGCACGTGGCATTTGAATCTTTTATTTTCCCGCTAGGCTAGGGTGGCCCCTCTCCAACTTATTGGAAAGTCCACAACTCCAGGGGGACGAACGTATCCAACGCGAATCGAGTATAGTGATGTTTGCCAAAGTGCCATCACTGTCACATCGTCTATACTGACCCAGTCTTTTGACGGGAAACGCGACGTGACCCGTAACGTAAAGTATATAATTTCGTACAGTTGATATGGGAAAATAGTTGTTATGAGGACACAGATGGAGAATTTTATTACATTGAAAGGTCTTTGACAAATGCAATAGTCAGGCCCGCGGGACATATCGAAATTCACTTCAAGGCCTCTATAGGCACAGATCGTCATATTTGTGCACCGATCGCGTATTTCCGGGTACAAGAATGTTAAAAATTGATTCTTCTAAAATGAGAAAGCACGTGTAGTGCTAGCGGGCGATTTCTCACTCGTTAAAATATTTTGAAGCTCTATTTCTTGTAATTGTGGTCACGTATCATGAGCTTCTTTTCCATAAATGATACTATACTAAAATTTCTTGCGCGGTCTGAGATAATTAGCTTGATTCCCCTAGCACCCCCCCCCCCCACCAAACATCCACGGAGGTATGATTTTAGAATATCAATTAGCAAACCACTGCCAGACATATTTTCCTGCTGCTTTATGTTTCATATGTATGACAATTATATCATCAGAAAAAATGAAGCCCGTTTAGGTGCGAAAGAAAACAATTTCATGCTTCGCAAAGGATTGCACGCCATTTGCTGTTACAACCTAAGGCAGATACAGTTATATAAGCCTCCATTTTTTTCTGATTAAACTTTTTAAAAATAGAATTTTCTCAATTTTATTTGAAAAATATTTCTCACGGGAAAAGTACTTTGTTTACTAATAAAGAGAGGGGAATACCCCTATTTTTGTTTTTTGGCTAGGTGCACCTGTTAGATTCACAATAGGGTAGTGGGATTCCAACTTGTTTATGCCTTCTAGGAATTCCCCATACATTATAACCTCCTCAAAAGAAATAAGTCCCCCCTTTATAATATGGAGCGTTCACTAACAATATCGGATCGGGGCCCCCTAATTGAATTTAAAGGTAAAATTGTGCCCTGATCTTTTACTCATTCAATGTGCATTACATTGGACCCCACATTAACCCTTCACAACACCACGATTACTCATTATGAAAATGGATGCACGAAAAAAAAAGTTGCACTTTCCCTGCATAGGATTTCACTATACTGGGTGACTGATCTCTGTACATCCATGATAAAGAGGTAAATTAAATAATTAAAAAGCAATCACAATTTGTTATTATATATTATTAAATTTTAATTGTTTCTAAAATAATAAAAATGCTGTCACACATGAACGATTTGATCCAGATTATCCTTTTGAATTGGTTCATTCTAACAACACCCTTGTGGATAACACATAGTAACAGCGTTTTTCTTTCAATGAACTTTTTCCTGTCATGTTTTCTTGATGCAAATAATTTAATTAACTTAAATTAAAATGTCGGGAGTCCTCACAAGTTTCTTTTAAGCTCACAGAAACAATCTTCGTGCAATTTCTTTAACTGCCACACCTTCATCATCCAGAAAGGCTGTCGCTCTTGCTCTCTAATTCACGCTTTGAGGCATTTTAGAGCATGGGAAATTCTTAATTTACTACTGGCACAGTAGTAACAGGTGTGTATTCCAAATTAACTAAACATCTTGCATCAATACACATTTTCATTGACTACCACCTCAGGGATAGCTTTTGAAGGAATTTTAACCAGTGTCTTGGGATGTAGGCTCATTTCTCTTTGTTTTTCTTATGTAACCGGGTTTGTCATAGGGATCCTCACATCAATTGGCAAAAGTCCCCCAGGCTGACATTGTCCTTGACAATTTTAAACCATTGTTAGCAAATTCTTTGTCTTGTAAATTAAAATGTAGGCCTAAAAGTTATGCACAGGATGCATAACTGTGCATATGAATGCATGGAAATCCATATGCAGGAAAAGTGCAACTTTTTTTCATGGCATCAATTTTCATAAGTGATTGATTTCGTGGGGAAGGGTGAATTTGTGGTCCAAAAAAGTATGCAAATTGAATGAGTAAAGATCCGGGCACATTTTACACTTTAAATCAACTTAGGGAGCCTGACAATTTTAAGTTACGTCCTATTTTCAAGGGGGACTTATTTTTTCTTTTAGAGGAGTTTATATGGAAAGTATGTAATTCAAGATGATTAATTTATGTGGGAAAAAAAAAAATTGTTTTCCAATGGTTCAGCTATTACAAGGTTATGTTTATTCATGGTGCTGTGGTAATGTCTAATTTTAAGACTTGGGAACTTATGAAATATTGGTGTATATTTGAAGAAGAACTTGGCCAGAATATTCGCCAGCAGTTGTAATCAGGCGCTAAACCAGAGCTCTGGAGCTATACCGTATAATTATAGCTAGTTTAATCTACATAATGGTATATTTGATTTCTACATCTGTGTCAGGATTTTAATACTGGATGCCGCCGTAGCTTGATAGCTAAATTTGTCCCTGCTGTCTCGGCTTTAAACCAAAAGCTTCAGTTTTTGGAATCAAAAGGGATTCCAAGTTTGTGGTCTATATGAAGACAAAGCGACAGACCTGGTGGTGGGTATAATACCTGGATTTTATTGATGTGGAACATTATGTCGTCGAGGGAAAGCCCCGTCGCCTTGAACTGCTCGAACAAATTACTTTCAAGACTCATAAGATTTCGCACAAATCTACCATTGATATATATGTGAACTATGCGCTGTCATTTGGAGTCCTTCGGCTGTGAGGACATATCATCGTTGAAACTGCACGCTTTCAACACAGGATCGACCCAAGTAAACCCTATGTAGATCTTAACTAATTGTGTGGTAATTATATAATGTAAATTTTTTTTGGACATACCCAAATGCTTGAACCAATTACAAATCATTAAAATCTGTTATATTATATAAAATTTTAGATCACTTGGTGCAACAAGGCTGTTTAATTTGTGTAAAGGTATTTCTGACCTTTGACTTTACAGCGTCATAAACAGAATTGGGGTGCTCGTCATCCGGGAATATGAATTGAGATAAATTTGAGCCTTATTGTTCAGAATTACACATTAAAAGTGGATATTAATAATTGTAAATTTGTCACATTTTGCATACCAACTTTTATGTGTATTACATGTACTAACTTATGTAATTTAGAGTTCAAGGCGATATATATTGTGTTGTAGAGTACATCACAATGGAGTTTAATCAGAAATGAGGCGATCGTAACAATACATGTGTAGTTACTGTACATTTTGAACGATTTGGCGCATTTCGAAAAAAATGAATTTGCCCTAGTTTCCAACGATAACTGCAACTCATTTAATACTGCCCCCCTTTGTACTTTGTTTACCCCTCGAAGGTGGGTATGAGGTTTCATTTGAAAATCCCTCAGAAAAAGTGGTTTTCCTTAGTTGGAGGTCCCCTTTAAGGGACCACCGTAGATAGGGTTCAATCCCTTAGATGTTACGAATCAATGTAAGTGAAACCACAATAGGCACTTAAGTTTAATAAGTGCCTATTAGAGCTTGCATGAATCTGTTTGCATTGTATCAAAAATCAACCTTTTTCTATTTAATTTAGCTTGTATTTATTTTTCCCTGGCAATGTCATGTTTCTGTTCCAGGCTGTTCCCACTTTTTTCGTCACATTTTGAATCGGGAAGTAGTAAGTATGTTTTACGCAAAGATACATCAATGTAGCATCAATGTGAGGATATCAGCTACAGTTCGTACATATAACCCGGAAGCTAACACACATTTGTAACACAGATCTCAAGCAAAAGGTTTGAGTGCCTAAATATGTTGAACAGACTGACAGAACCCCTGAAACGTGATTCTTAATTGCCGCACAGGTGCCTTAAGAGACGGGGGCCAAAATAAAGTTTGTACGGGGTCCAATTGTTTAATTGATCCAACATGTTGAAAAGCACAACATGTTATGTTTGTCTAACATAAGGATTCAAAAAGGTATTTTGTAATATGTACAGACTAAAGTTTCAGAGTTATAGGCAAAACAGCAAAACCCAATAAATAAGGGTCAATTTCAGTTGTACAGGGGTCAATTTAAAGTTGCTCCGATGTTGATAAATGGTGCAAATTATTGGTTGAGGTCGTAATGCTAAAATAAGGAATAATTTTTAACTGTCTTAAATATGCTTAGTTTCCGATGTAGGGGGCACATTAGGTCAACGTCCATTGCATGCAATGGGCTTGATCTTGTTTTACCTACCCCTATTCTTAGCAAGCATTAGAGACACTCAAAACTATTCCTTATTTTTGCTCTGTGAGCTCCATCCATAATTTGCACCATTTTTTTTATCCAAATCGGAGCACTTTAAATTTGACCCCTGAAATTGACCCTTTTTATTGATTTCTGGCTGTTTTTAGCCTTAACTCGCACTTTAGGCTGTACATATTACAACTATACCTTTTCTGAACCTTATGGTTGACACATAATGTGGTATACTTTTCAACATGTTGGATCAATTTTAAAAATTTGACCCCTGACATCTTGCTTGGCCCCCTCTCTAAAGCACCACTTGCAGC